>PVKS010006683.1:0-77104 GCA_004027875.1 Aplodontia rufa
ATATATATATATATATATATATATGTACACACACAGAACTTACCATATAAGGTTATTGTGAGGATTAAATGATGTAAAATTCTGAATGTGTACTAATACTTGGTCCACAGTATGATGTTTCTATGGTGATAATTATTACTTTTGTTACTGTTTCTTACGGAGTAGGTTATGTTCAGGTATATTTAATAAAGTACTACTATTGTCAATTGGAGGCTGCTATGGTTTTGATTTTGAACGTCTTCCAGTGGCCTATGTATTGAAGGATTAGTTGCCAGTCTATGGTTCTACTGGGAGGTGGTGGAACCTTTAGAAGGTGGGACTTAGAGGAAGGCAGTGAGGTATTAGGGTTGTGCCTTTGAAGGGAATATTAGGACCAAAGAGTTTCCTTTTACTCTCTTGCTCCCTAGCTGCCATGAGGTGAGTAGGTTGTGTCATATGCTCCCACCTGATTTACTGTCTTACCACAGGCCCAAAAGCAATGGCACTGAAATCTCCAAAACTGTGAGACAACATAAACCATTTTTTTCTTTTTTCTTAAAGAGAGAGGGACAGTGAAAGAGAGAATCAATTTAATTTAGTTTTTCATATGGCTTTTGTTGCTCCGACACTTTGTTATGTGTGGTGCTGGGGTTCAAACCTGCATCCTCACGTATGCAAGGCAAACACCATAACCACTGAGCCACCACTTTAGTACCTCTTTTTAAAAATTAATTACATCAGAAATTTTGTTTTAGTAACAGAAAACTGACCAACAGAGAGGCATTTTAAAGGAAAAAACAAGAAGTCAGTTATAATTATTAAAGTCAAACATTAATTTTCTTTCATACCTTTAAACTGAAAGATGCAGTGTTTTCATTCAGCGAATGAAATTATTTGCCGTGTATGAAAAGGTGCTCAAATTTCCCCTCATTAAATTTTAAGTTCTGTGAAGATAAAGAATGTCTTATGTATTTTGTATAACCACTGCCTTGGGACTGCCTGACTACCAAGTGTAGAGATGTTCAATACACGTTGAATAAATATATTAAGTTTAACTTGGTCTCAGATTATGTACAAATTTTTGACAGTAAAATAGCAAGTACCATATTAACACATGATTTTTTTTTTTTTTAAAAGAAAGAGGGGACAGTGAGAGCGAGAGAGAAACAATCTTTACTTAGCTTTTCATATGACTGTCATTCCTGGGACACTTCGTTGTGTATGTGGTGCTGGGGTTTGAACTCATGTACTTGTGCATGCCAGGCAAGCACCGTAACCACTAAGCCACTGCTCCAGCTCGATTTTTTTTTTTTTAAAGCAAAAACAAAGCACACTAGTTGGTACATTGCCTTTGTTTTATTGATAGAGACACACAGTAAAAATTTAATATATACTAATTACCCATGGTCCTTTATAAATATTTAAAGCTATTTTTCACAAGCACAATTCATACTGCAAAGTCACACCATAAAACTATATTTTTAAAAAGACAATTAAAAATATAAAGATCATAAATCATGATGGGATATTGAGATGGCTTATAACTGACTTTTAAATATTCTAATTACAATTAAATTTTAACCTTTACCAAAAAGTTGATTATTCCAGGGAGTCCTTTTAAGGGGAGATTTAATTTTTATGTAATAAATAGCCAGATTGCATACCTGAAATCCTATGTTCTTAAAAAGCTCTTCAAAGTCCATAAATGCAAACAAAATATTATAAAGTATTCTTGGATGCATGTACATCTTTAAAAAAATTTAAATTCTTCAGTTTTTCACACATATATTCCTTGGATTCAAAACTGCTGAGGTTTCCAAATCCTATCTTTTCATGTCTTCACAGACTGGATCTGATCTAATAACAGAAACATACAAAAATTATTAGTTTCTATAGGACAAAAATCTATTTCTAAGTAATGCATGACAAATGTATGGAACATGGTAAAACCCTATGTGCATCTATTTTTCATATGTAATTTACACTATTGTTCTAATTTTTATCAAAGTTATAAAGTTTTTTTTTTTAAAGAAGAGGAGGGAGAGAGAGGGGGGGGGGAGAAATCAATTTTATTTAGTTTTTTCATGTGGCTTTTGTTGCTCTGAGACTTCATTATGTACATGGTGCTGTTGGGGGGGGGGTTGAACTTGCATACTCATGCATGCCAGGCAAGCTCTGTTCAACTGCTGAGCCACCAAATAGTTTTTGAATCAACTAGTTCTAGAAGGCTTGAATGAAGAATAGCAATTCCTTACTTCATCTTCTACCTTTACTGAATTAACTACTTCTAACTCTTTCTAGGTAATTACTTGCGTATCTCTAAATATACTTTTAATTCTTGAAATACCAGTAGTGTAATATGAAGCCTCAGTTCTCATATCTCCATGCTGCTTCTCTGCAACTCTCACTATATTTCTAATACTCCCTTCATCCTAACATAGTGATGCAGTCGTTATCAATATGATGACTATGTACATTTTATGCAAGGCTGAGACAGGTGGTATACTCTGGTTACATTTCTTTTCATCTCCCAGGTTTATTCCCCTGGAGGTAATAATTGTACTTCCCACCCCCACATGACCTGTTTGTTATTTTTAAAAAATGTTTAATAATTCAACCCCAGTACTTGTACAGTTTAAATCTTTCATATTATGAAGTACATTACATCATTTTCATCTTCATGAAGAACTCTCCTGTAGAGTCTTACAAAACTCTCTAACCTACAACAGCTATTCTCTCTGCCTGCCACAGTTAGTTATTCTGATGGAATCTCCTTTCATTATTCCAGGATCTCCTTTAAAATCTAAGAGGTTCCTTCTTCTATTTTCTGGGGCAGGTTTTTCCATTTTCAATGTCCCTTATTTTTCTCTTGGTTTACCGTCTTGTTTTTGAAGAGCACCCTTCTACTAGTAGACTTTATATAACCAAAGGTATCTTTATTCTTTGTCACAGTACAATGATATTATATTGGCTGAGAATATAATTCCATTATTTTCTCCATGGACTTTCCTAGATATTGCTTAACTATCTTATAGCTTCCAAGTTGTTGCTTTTGAGAAGTCTGATGTTATTCTATTTCTTTTTCCATACAGGAAACCTATTATTTTTTTCTTAGGAAGCTTGTAAGATCTTCTATTATCACCAGTGTTGACTTTTACAAACACTGTGCCTTGGCCTTGATGTGGGATTATTTTCACCCATTGTATTGGGCTCTTAAGAGTACTTTCAACTGAAAACTCATCAGCTCTGGTAAGTAGTATTTGATAATCTGCTACTCTCTATATTTTCTGTTCTCGTTTTCTGACTTTACTCTTACATGAATATTGGGCCTTCAAAACATGACCCCTTTCTTTTTTTTCCAATTTTTTTTTTGCCCTTTTACTCTATTTTCTGGGAAACTGCCTCTATTTTATTTGTTTTTATTGTGTGTTCCATTTTTACTATTCTATCTTTATTTTCCAAAGATTCTTTTTTCGTTTTTTTGTTCCTTTTCAAGAAGTATCCTGGTCCGATTCATGAGAACAACATCTTACCTCTTTGAGGATACTTAGTTTTTTAAAATGTTCTCCCTACGTAAGTTCTACTTCCTATATACTGTTTTACTCATTTGTTTACAGTCCCATATTTTACAATGCTTTTATCTTCAAACATCTGGTGATCCTTCAGCATTTGTTCAAATGTACAAATGAACACTAAGAAGGCAGAGTGGAATTTGGAAAAGTGTGTGAGGCTTGTCAAATATGGTCTTCACTAGAGGTCTGGCTAATACCTTTAGGTTTTTATCTCTAAGGCTCATCTAATTCCTCAAAGATGACTTTTCCCATATTCTGCCTACCTCTAGTGTTTCTGGGAGAAGTAGGAGAAGACAGAATTATAGTATTCCACATGAAAAGTTTTAATCACTTCTTACTTGTAGTTCAGCACTACCCAACACAACTGTGTCTTATGTTTTCCAGTCGAGACACTCCCTTGAGTTTCTTCAGAGATATGCCTTCAAACTTTTTTTGTGTGAAGGATATAATAGCCATGTCTTTTCTTTTCAGCTCCACTTTCATCCTTATTTTTAATTTCTGAGCTTTTAGGAGGATCTGAAAAGCAAACTAAGTTGCATTCCAGCTTTTCCCAGGAGTATTTAGGATTCAAGTCTCTGAGGTTTTAAAGTCATGCAACATTCACCAGAGTCACATTCCAAGATTTGGTTGCCATTTTCACTACTTCCATCCCTTTGGCCCATGTCGGTTAATGTCTTTTTAAAAGGGCCCTTTATTGTTACTGAGATTTGGGGATGAAACTGTACATGTGTTCAAATCTTCTATTTTTTATTGGAATTCTCAGCTGCATAGTTTATAAAAGCCTAATATTAAAATCTGGAAGTAGGATGGAGATGAGGCTCAGGGACAGCATGCCTGCCGACCATTTGTGGGGTTGATTCCCAACACCACAAAAACAAAAGGGAACACACAAGAAAACCTTTAAAATGTGTAAGTATTAATGAAAGTTTCAGATCTAGAAAACTTACTGCTCTTTAATACTTTCTGAATATTCCCTGAAGGTTTAAACAAAAACCACTTCATATTCTACTCAAGGGCTCTTGCCTTTGGGTTATTACACATGTACTACTATTGATACAGTTTCCAAAAGGGAATAGAATCATAGGATATGTATCATAAAATATTTCATGAAAAGGTTTCTGAACTTCAGCTTAAAACAATAACATGAGCGGTTGGAGTGGTGGCTCTGCAGTTACGGCGCTTGCCCAGCGTACACGAGTACATGGGCTCAACCCCAGCACCCACGTGTACACCTAAGTGTCAGAGCAACAAAAGTCATGTGAAAAACTAAATAAAAATTGATTCTATCTCTCTCTCACTGTTCTTCTCTCTTAAAAAAAAAAGTAAGATGAAATTGGTCCAAAATGAACCAGAACTCTTTTGGTTTATCATGCTAGGAAATTTCAGGATTCTAAAAGCAAAGTGAAGAGGTCCAATTTTAAAACATCTTTTACAGTTAGATTTATATAAACTAATTAGCTTTTAACTAATGAGTTAATAGTTACAGTTATAGTCTCATATTTACTGCCACTTATTTTGCAAGGTAGGACTTTACCCCTTCAAATACAGAGAGAGAACTGGGAACATCAAGATGTTAATTATTCACTATTATACAGGAAATATGAATGAAGGATCTATTTGAAACCAAAGTGATACACTTATTTTAATTTTTTATCTATGTACTTATTAGTTTATGCCTCTGTTAAATAGTGTGGCTAGATACAACTGTACATTTAACATTCATTGACTCTTTTCCTACACTATGTACTTTAACACAAACATATAATTAATCTGTATAATTTATGACATTTAATTTTTTACTTTTGCAGAAGAAGATAGCTAACAAATCTATTAGACTTAAAACCCCAGCTGTTTTTACTAGTATTTTGTGCTGTTTAGCAATATTAGGGATGCTACTATTTACCTTTCAGATAGCTGTTGTAAAGAGAACAAGGCAATACGACAAAAAAAAGGACACAAAAGCATTTCCAACAATATGTCCTTCTTACCAAGACTTGGGAGGTAAGACAGTGAATGGGTCAGAAAAACAAAATGTAGGTGTCAAGAGGAATTGGCAATTGGTATTATGATGTTGAATCATTACTGACACCTAGTGGCCTGATTGCTACAAGCAAAATAAAACTGAATTTAAAAAGGATCTACGAGCTTCAACCTTTTTTTTCCAGTTAAGCATTATATTCTGAATAACTTTATTGTATTATGAATAACTTTATTATTCAGATTGTAGGTTTTCCATCCCATGTTATATATATTCACTGTAATAGTAGTCACTTATGCAATAAAAAATCAGGGCTGAAAATATGCTTCTGGTATGTTCTCTGGAATTTTCATTTGTCACCCATCAGTTTCTGGTGAGAATTCATCCCATAACCTTGACCATTCCCTTTACCATAATCTAAGAAACCAAGTTAGTGGTTCCACAGAACTAGTTCTTCTGATAACCACTAGAAGTTCTCAGATAAATTTCACTTAATTGAAAAATATGACTAGAATGCTCTTTGCAGTTTAATGGTAAATGTCACAACTGCAAAAATAACAAATACAGTAGGTTGTATAGTTATCAAGAACATCACACTTTATAATAACACATACAAATTTAATAAAATCTACATTTAGTATAGGCAGGCAGGCTATTCTTGTATCTACCATGATACGTGCTATATCCTTGCTATTGTTTCTGGGATGCAAGTGCAGGCGGGATCACACATACTAGGCACTAAAAGATAAGCGTAGAATAAATTAGAATTTATAACCACAAGATAATAATTAGAATTTTTATCTTGTTATATATCATTATTCAGGGTAAGATTCCCAGTAGGAATGATCTTCAGATGTTCTGATTAAAAAAACTGCTGACATGGGGTTGGAGTGGTGGCTCGGTGGTAACGGCACTTGCCTGGCATGTGTGAGTAAGTGGGTTCAAAGCCCAGCACCACATACACAACTAAGTGTCAGAGCGATGATAGCTACATGAAAAACTAAATAAAAAATTTCTCCTGAGAGGAGGAACTGGAGACCACCCCACCACCAGTGACTCTGAGACGCTCCTGAGAAATACTTCAAGCTGCAGGAGTGGAGGTGGTATCCCACATAGGACAAAGCTCTCAGTGTGGGGGAACATTACCCACCCCCACTCCCTGCTAATTTTTTAACACTAAGGGAAGAGAGTGGTGCATTAACGAATCTAAACGAGAAGTTTGTGGCACCAGCTCCACAGGCCCTACACCCAGTGGGAGGGGAGCTACCCTGCAGGGGAGGAAATGGTGCAAGTATCCTAACATGGTCACAGTGGGCAACGCCCTCTAACCTGCTCCTCATAATTTCCAAGGGCTGATTCTATAGCTTGGGGAATTAATTGCTTGCATTAGCAAACCTACAGCCATGCCCTAGCTGGCCAGTGCTGCCCAACATTTTGAGGTTTCCCTGAGGGTGGGGCTGGACGCTCACTCAGCAAAAGTGGAAGCCAGACCCATAGTTTAAGCACAGACTTGGGGCCTCAGTCTCCATGGTCAGAAAAACAGAATTCACTGCCCTGAGACCTGGCCTCTACCCAGTGGGCTGTGTGGTGCTGGGACTCCCCTTTACAGCTCTGGCCGCTGCCGGCTCCACAGCTGGGGGAGGTGAGGAAACAGCAGAACTCTAACTCTGTCACAGTGGACAACACCTTTCCACCCGTGCTCACAGTTTGCAAGAGCTGAGTTTCAAGCCCTTTACCTACTGCTGCAGGTGCATTGCAGGGGGTTGGCTCCGCCTAACATTGAGGGGGCAGGGCTGGACTCTTACAGTGAAACCAGATTCATCCTTTAAGCATGGACTTGGGACCCCAACCTCCACGGACAGAAAAACAGAATTTAACCCCCCCCCCAACCTGGCCATCTGCCCTGGGGGCTGTGGGGAACTTAAAATCCCCTTTTCAGCTCCCAAATCTTTCAGATGGTGGCCTCCTGCCCGCCCCTTTACATGCCCAAATAGGAGGAGTCCTTGAACAGATCAGGGCACAGCAGGGCACATCCCTCTCAAGGGGACCGCCTGCCTCAGACTCCCCAAAAGCTTCCAGTAACTCTCTAATAAGGAAAGGTCTGACATTAGCCTCAGGAACCTTTGATCAAAAGGGGCATCCTGGGCTCTCCCTTAGCATCTGAGCCCTGTGCATGGCCAAGGCTCCATAGGTCCTGAACTCTTCAGGTGGGCACCCCTTGGTGCTTGCAGTTGAGAACCACATAAACACTGGCACAATCTGGACCCTCCCTTCCCGGGTTTCTGTCAACCGCACAGAGCAGCTCTTGGGGCTTCTGAAGATCATAAGACACCCAGAGTGGGACACCAGTGATCCTGAGGAAGCGAGTTTCAGTCTGGCCACCCTTTTTGGAACATTCAGAGCCGCACATATCTAGACAAGGATCAACGAGACTGCCTACAGCTTCTGAGCCCCAGGCCCAAGAAATTCTGGATTGTGGACAGGCGGAAAGTAACCACCCCTGGAACACAGCTCAGGGTATGCGGAAATCTATCCTCACAAGAAGTGGGAGAGGGCAGGATCCTGTACCCTTGCGCAACAGAAAATTTTGAGGCGATCCTCTAGGAAAAACCAGGTCACTGGACATAACCAAACTGCATCTCACCGACAAGCTCAACTGTTAAGAATCCCCAGCTAGATGGCAGATTTGAACACATCCCTCTGCATGGTATGTGCTTGCTGACGAAGGGGGCAAAAAGTCAGAACTTTCCCAACTAGTTTTGTTTTTTGTTTGACTCTTGGCTTTTTTTTTTTTTTTTTTAATGGGGATCCTGCTGGAGTATAATATTTTTATTTCTTCAACAACTTTTTAGCATTTTTATTTTTTCTGGTTTTTTTTTAAATCCTTTTTTTGTTTTATGGTTAATACTAAATTTGGTGTTGGTGGATATAAATATTTATCCGTGTGCAGGTATTGGTGATTGGCCCCTACTGTCTCTATGTCTTCTTGAACCCAACTGCTGTCTCTATAGCATTGGGATCCAACCAGGAAAATACTTCATGATAGCAAAACAGCCCTCAGTCTCCTGTGGGTGAAGAGAACCACGACCCATACTAACCTCTTTTTCCCCTGTACTCTGGCAATTCCTAAATATATGCAGTTTTCTCTCATCCTCATCCATAGTATTTACCCCACCTGCACCCCATTTCTATGTTTTCCTTATTCCTAATGGAATAACCTACTCCCCCTAATCCCTTGTTCCTCTTTATTCTAAGTCAGGTGTTCTAAACTCCCCAATTCACCTCCTTGACTTCCTAGTCATTTCTCCTCCCCACTTACAGAGGCCCTGCTGTGTGAAGAAACATTCTTCAAAACAGGTACTTCCTTGCTATCATAATATGTTGTGAGAGCTCTCTCAAAGACAACTGCTATTATAGGTGCTAGGCATCATATCTGTTTTAGTTGAAACTGTCTAGTACCTGCAATTATAGGCTCTCAAGTTCTCACAGGTTGGTCTGCAACCTATAGGTCTGAGTTGCCCAACTAGCTCCCCAACACAAAGAAGCAAAACCATAGGAATCTCCAATTACCCCTACAACAGTAACAAGGTTGAACTCCAAGACATACCCCTTGTTTCTGGAAATGAGGAAAAGGAGAAATAACTTTCTTCCTCAACCTCACAGCTCTCCACCCAAGGACCCCATGGCCAGGGACCTAGATGAAAACCAAAGATATTGTATCGGCATTACGATTAGTAACTCAATCAAAGAGTTGAAATAAGAATTAAGGAAAGAGATCAGAGAACAATTTCAAGAGATGAGAGACAACTTTTATAAGGAAATAAGGGAGCAATTCCATGAGATGAAAGATCAGCTATACAAAGAATTAGACATCCTGAAAAGAGATGTAGCAGAGCTATCAGAATTGAAAAACATGGTTAACCAAATCAAATCTCACTGGAAGATACCAACACCAGAGTAAACTCCACTGAAAATAGAACTTCAGCTCTTGAAGAACGTACATCAGACAATGAAGATAGGCTAAGCAATGTCAAGTTCAAAGAGGACAGACAAGAGAAGAAATTTACATTACATGACCAGAACTTCCAAATAATATTTGATGAGATGAGAAGAAATAATCTGAGAATCATTGGCTTAGATGAAAACTCTGAACAGCAAACAAGAGGCATTAAAAATCTTTGAGGTGAAATCATAAGCGAGAACTTCCCTCACCTTACAATTGATCCAGAATATCATATCCAATATGCTTATAAAACACCAAATAGGCCTAATCAAATGAGAAATTCACCAAGACATATAATATACAAAATGAATAACAGAGAAATTAAACAGAGAATTCTAAAAGCAGCTAGAGAAAAGCCCCAAATCACATTCAGAGGTAAACCAATTTGGATTACTATGGATTTTTCAGAGCAAACAATGAAGGCCAGAAGAGCTTGGAACAATATCTTTCAAGCTGTGAAAAATAGTAATTTCCAGCCAAACGTAATATACCCTGCAAAACTCACCTTTAAATGTAACAGAGAAATTAAATACTTCAATGACAAACTCAAGTTAGCAAGATACAAGAACTCAAATCCTGCACTACAGAGTATTCTCAAGGATATTCTTCAATCAGAAGAAAATGCTAATGATACCCTAAATCCTTAAACAAGGGCGAGTCAATAATCATATTATACACAAACTGACTTCCAAGATGACTCAAAACTCTGTAATTGTTACAAAGTCTGAGACTCAGCCTCCCATATCTATTCTAACTCTGAATGTGAATGGTCTCAATGCCCCAATTAAAAGACACAGACTGGCCCAAAGGATCAAAAAACAAAATCCAACAATATGTTGTCTCCAGGAGACACATTTAACACTCAAAAATAGACACAGACTGAAAGTGAAAGGTTGGCAAAATGTCTACCAGGCTTGCGGCCCAAAAAAGCAAGCTTGTGTGGTGATCCTAATTTCTGATAAAATTAATTTCCAGCTAAAACTAGTCAGAAAGGACAAAGAGGGGCACTTTATAATACTAAAGGGACAGTTCACCAAGAAGATATTACAATAATTAACATTTATGCCCCCAATCACACCCCCCCCAAATATACTGGAAAAATGCTTAAGAACATGAATCCCCTCATTGATCTCAACACAATAATACTGGGGGACGTCAACACACCACTATCAACACTAGACAGATCATCAAAACAAAAAATCAATAAAGAAATCTCCAATCTGAACAACTCTATTAATCAATCAGGCTTAACAGACATCTACAGAATATTCCATACAAAGCTGAATTTACCTTCTTCTCAGAGGCTCATGGATCCTTCTCTAAAAGAGACCACATCCTAGTTTACCGGGATAATCTTAGCAAATATAAAAAAGTGGATATAATCCCATGTATTCTGTCAGATCATAATGCTATGATCTTATCAATCAACAAGATAAACAACAGAAACTACTCAAATACTTGGAAATTGAATAACTCTCTCTTAAACGAGGGATGGATAAAAGAGTCAATGAAAACAGAAATCAAGAAGTTCCTGGAGTTGAATGAAAATGAGGAATCAACATATAGAAACCTCTGGGACAGTATGAAGGCATTTTTAAGAGGTAAATTTATAGCACTGAGTGCATACATCAAAAATCTAGAAACAGCCCAGATAAATAGCCTTATGCTACAACTCAAAACGCCTACGAAAAGAGGAACAATCCAATCCAAAAACTAATAGAAGAGAGGAAATAACTAAAATCAGAGCTGAACGCAACGAAATTGAGAACAAAAAAACTATACAAATTATTAACAAAACAAAGAGTAGGTTCTTTGAAAAAAAAAAAAAGATTGACAAACCCCTTGCCAACCTCACTAAAAGGAAGAAGGAAATGAAGCAAATCATCAAAATCAAAGATGAAAAATGGGGATATCACCACAGACTCAACCAAAATCCAGAAGATTATCAGAACCTATTTTGAAAATTTACACTCTGCCAAGTTTGATAATCTGGAGGACATGGACAGGTTCTTGGACACATACGACATCCCCTCATTAACACAGGAGGACATTGAAAATCTAAACCAACCATCACAGATAGTGAAATCGAAACTGCAATCAAAGCTCTTCCAAAAAAGAAAAGCCCAGGACTGGATCGATATATGGCAGAATTCTACCAAGCTTTCACAGAAGAGCTAACACTAATCCTCTAAAAGCTCTTCCATGAAATTGATAGTGGGAGCCCACCCAAACACTTTTTATGAAGCAAATACTACACTGATACCAAAATCTAACAAAGACATATCAAGAAAAGAAAACTACAGACCAATTTCGCTGATGAACATTCATGGAAAAATTCTAGCTAATCAGGAAATCTCTCCCATTCACCATCTCCTCCAAAAAAAAATGAAATACTTGGGCATTAACCTTACTAAGGATATTAAGGACCTCTATAACGAAAACTATCAAATACTACAAAAAGAAATTACAGAAGACCTGAGTAGATGGAAAAACATTCCATGCTCATGGTTAGGCAGAATTAATATAATAAAAATGGCCATTCTACCCAAAGTCCTATACAGATTTAATGTAATCCTATCAAGATACCAATGGCATTCTTCACGGATATAGAAAAAGCAATTTTCAAATTTGTATGGAATAACAGGAGACCCAGATTAGCCAAAACATTACTCTGCAGGAGGGAAGAAGTAGCGGGTATCTCAATCCCTGACCTGAAATCATACTACAGGGCTATAGAAGTAAAAACAGCATGGTATTGTAACAAAACAGAACTGAAGACCAGTGTAACAGAATAGAAGATTCTTAGACGAACTCCCATATCTTCAACTATTTGATATTTGATGAAGGGGGCAAAAACATAGTTGCTGGATATTAAGCCAACAACTTTAAACTTACTAGAAAAAGAAGTAGGGTCAACACTACAGGACATAGGAGTTGGCGGCGCCTTCCTTAAAAAAATTCCCATGGCTCAAGCAGTAAAGTCAAGAATAAATGAATGGGATGCAATTAAAAAAGCTTTTGCATAGCTAAAGATTTAGTCAAGAGTACGGAGAGAGAACCTATAGAATGGAAGAAAACCTTTGCCTGCTACACCTCAAACAGAGGGCAAATATCCAGAATATACAAAACAACGACTAAAAAAGCTAAACACCAAAATTATAAACAATCCAATCACTAAATAGGCTACGGATCTAAAAAGAAATTCTCACCAGAGGAAGTACAGAAAGCCCATAAATATATGAGAAAATGCTCTATATCATTAACTGTAAGGGAAATGCAAATCAAAACTTCAATGAGATTCTATCCTCACTCCTGTTAAGAGTGGCAAAAATGAAGAATACGAACAACAACACATGCTGGATGGGCTACGGGAAAAGAGGAACACTGTTACACTGTTGGTGGGACTGCAAACTGGTTCAGCCACTCTGGAAAGCAGTGTGGAGAATCCTCAAAAATTTAGGGCTGGAACCACCTTATGACCTAGCTATCCCACTCCTGGGTATTTTCCCAAAAGAGTTAGAATCAGCATATTATAGAGATGTGGCTTCATCAATGTTTATAGCAACTCAATTTACTATAGCTAGACTATGGAACTAACCCAGACGCCCCTCACTGGATGAGTAGATACAAAAACTTTGGTACATATATACAATGGAATACTACTTGCCATTAGAGAAAACAATATTATGGCTTTTGAAGCCAAATGGATGGAGATGGAAAAAATTGTGTTAAGTGAAGTATCCCAATCTCAGAGACTCAAGGGACGAATGTTTTCTCTCATTTGTGGAAGCTAGAATACATCTGGAAGCAGTATGTTAGATGGTAAAGCTAATAATAATCTCAAATTGCATGAATTTTTATGCAAACCGGGATGATTGCCTAGGATACCTGGAGGCGTAGGATAGGGGACAGGGTGGGGGTAGGGATTAGGAAGGATATCTAGGAGACTGGAGGGTGGGAATATGTGGGAATCATCTCAGAAGGAAATCTCTGACCTCCATGAGATATCAATTTAACTCAGGGGTTCTTATGGGGGAAACACAGAATCATGGGGAACCCAAGTGGGGGCATCCATGACATGGAATCAGCCTTGGATTAACTATGTATATATGCATTTGTTCTTGATTGTTTGACAATGATTTCCCCTCAATTTTAACTCCATATTCATCTAGTAAAAAAAAAAAAAAAAAAAAATTCTCCCTCTCTTAAAAAAAAACACAAAGAAACAAAAAACCAAAAACTGTTGACCTAGCTTTCAAGATTCTGTAATAAAGACCTATAGAACTTGGCTTCACATATAGTATCTATTATTTTGTGTGCTTCAAGCTATTTCTGTGGCTAGAAGATAATGGAACCTTAGGGAAAATTATGTATCTTAATTCATTCCCTGATATAACAGGTTGGGAAGAACCTAAGATAACTATTTTTGTGAATAACAAACAGAATTACAAATACAAAAAGCAATCATAGAATAATAGTATCTATACTACTGAATATGTGTGGTAAAATTTGCATATACATTTTATACATGAATGAAGCTAGAGTACTGTACAGCCTGATTCTTACAAGACACATGCTGTTCAGACTTATTTTTAATTATTGACGATACGGCCTAATTGTCATACCAAACTTCAACTGTGCTTCAATTACTAGTGCTAATGGAAATTCGGGGTCATAAATTAAAATTATTTTCTAGATTTGTCATTTATATTAACTGTGAAGCGGCAAACACTTCAAATGTTTAAAAAATCTTCAAATAAATAAAAAAATGTAATAAAGTAAATGAAGCAAGGTATTGAATAGTACTGTACTGTTTTTTTCTGATAGAAGAAATGATGGAAACAAGAGGAAGAAAGGCAATGATATAATAAAAGTAAAATGTAGAAAAGGAAATAATATGAACAGAAAAGAAACAAAGGCTAAAGATACATAGTACTTTGTGGTGTACCTTGAAGCCAGTCTACACCTTCTTGCAATCCTTCTCCTTTTATGGCATCACTAGCACTGAAATAAAACCAATAAGAAACAAATTCATTTCATTACATCATGCAACTGTAAGAATAAAGAATTACAATTTTGCAATATGGCAAACTAATACAATCTAGTAACATACATTTAAGCAAAACTAGTTAAGAACTGATACTGAATATAAATAGGAAAGTAAGGGCTCAGGAACAAGACATGAAAAAATTTTTCTTAATTTATATAGACATTTCGGAAAAAATGAATCACTATGGTTATTCTAGGAGTGGCACTTAGACTGACATTAACAACCCATAAAGTTTGAGTTATTCTTTAAGTGATGGAAAAGTTTTGTAGATTTACCATCCTTCTTCAACTAGCCCTGAAGGTTCAATATCATTTAGGCTGTAACACAGCTATACAATGGAATGACTTTATTTGAAATGGAGCTTGGTATCTATAAGGTATGACCCATAATTATAACTTTGATAATCTGGTGGAATAGAAGCCCAGTAGATTTCAATCATAGTTTTATATTTATGCACTACTTGTACCTGGTTAGGTTACTTTATTTTCAATTTTAAAAATCTGTTAAATGGGGGAATATAATTACTCATTCAGCACCAAGGCTAGCTCTTCATGTTCTTTTCTAAACTCTACTACCGTTCAGCTTTTTATTCTACTCCCTTAGGCAGTGGATTTCTCTGCTTTAGTGTCCAACTTTTCCCCCACCATAACTCTCATAAAGAGGACAGAATTCTGGTAAGGGAAGGTCATCTTGCAGCAGGGAAAGAAGTAGGTGGTAGGTAGAAGGGATTTTAAAGTACTAGATGTCACTAAAATACATTTTTTTTTCGGGCTGAGGACTGAACTCAGGGCCTTGCGCATGCTAAGCAAGCACTCTGCCACTGAGCTAAATCCCCAACTCCTACTAAAATACTATGTAATGATATATAATATCTTGTTATTCTTGCTTATATATTTTGACAAAAAGGCATAATATATATTAGTAAGAGAATGCTTTACAAATAATGCATCACTTCAAACACTGAGATTTCAATCTTAATTTATCCAAATGAAATCAGTATTTCTATTTATTCATTTTAACAAATATTTATTGTGTACCTACTATATACCAGACACTACCACTACTACAGAGGTTACAGGATTGAGAAGAAAAAGAAAACCTGACAAAAATCCAAGCTCTTGAGTAGCTAACATATTAGAATAGGAAGACAGATTATAAACAAACACAAGAGGTAAATGGTAACAGTCCTGAAAGAAATACCACAAGCCAGGAAATTTATTTTAGAGAATGATTCAGATGGGACAGGGGTGGGAGTGCAAGTGCAAATGCCCTGAGTTGGGATTATGTTTGGCTGTTTCCACATACAGAAGGAAGTCACTGTAGTTTAAGTCGGGTGAAGAAATGCTCTATTTAAGTTATTCCACTATTATAGCTGTTTATATTTTTCTATCTCCAGAATGTTTTGGAAAGGTTTTAATATTAAGTAATACATTTATGAATATCTGGAATGCCACAATTCTATAAAACAAAATTTTTAGCCTATGTACTACTATGCTTAGTAACTTATAAAATGAAGTCAGAAATAAAACAATGAAGCTTGGAGATTTTTCAGAAAGAAACATTTTCATACAAAGTAAATATAAAACTTTACCAAATATGCCAAGGTTTATCTTTGATGTTTTCTAAACACAGCAATTGAGATACTTTTACAGATGTCACCGCATCTCTAAGATCCATTTTGTTTGCAAAGAATAAGATTGGAATTCGACGGTGTTTAATATCTAAAAGAAAAAATAAGACTATCTTGCACTTCCAGCTTTTTGGGTCACTTTGCCCCAAATTCTTAAAACTGAAATCAAATAAATTTTTTCCAATGAACTCTTTCTAGATCACACATCCATAAACATTTAAGACAAATACTTTCAAGCATGTATATTTGAGTAATAAGAAAACTTTAATGATATACCTCTTCGTTAAGACCATCTACTCACTGGTTAGGCATTTTAAACCAAACATGGATGAGGTTGGAGAAGGGGACTCAATGAGCAGTTACAGAGAAGCACCTATACAAAAGTGCCAAATATATTGCTTGTTTTGTTTTTAATGAGAACAGAAAGGAGGCAAACTTCAAGTAGATATAGAAGGAAGAGAACTGTAATGCTGTAATCCAGGGTTTTTATTTTTTGATTTTTTTTTTCTTGTCACAGTATTACAGGAAACATGGTACCATATTTAAAAAAAATTTACCTTGTTTCAGTTTTGGAAACATTTCCATTGCTTTGAAGATAACACATTCAAACAGTTCAAAATTCAGAGGACAGAAAATGGCTTATGGTAAAGAATCTCTTTCCTACCTTGGTCCTAGACCTTCCTATTGCCCTCTGTAGAAAAAGTAACCTATATCCTCAATGTCTTTACATCTTAATTTTACATAATTATTGTATATAAATTCTTTGTACAAATAAGAGCAAATCAATGTCATTGTTTTATACCTTTATATTTTCACTTAATTACATATCTTATGCTCCATATTAGTACATACAGAGCAGCTTCATTATTTTAACATTCTGGAATATTCCTTCTTCTAGTATTATGCACCATAATTTGTCTAACCAATGTAAAAGTATAATATATTTGTTACTATCTTAGTAACTACAAACAATGCTGCAATGAAAAATAACTACAAATAATGCTGTAATATACACAGGCAATTTTGTACATGGGCTGGTATCCCCACAGCATAAATCTGAGAAGTGGAATTGCTAGGTCAGAAGACATGGAATTTGCTATTTTGATAGATAGTGATTTAAGCTTTTCCTTAAAAATTCTATCAATTTTCACTTCAGAACAATTTATGAAAATGAAGGCTTCCATTCCACTAGCCAAAAAGAGTTACCAAATTTTAAAAATCTTTTCCATTTGCTAGATTTTAGGTAAAATATATGATCCCAATGTGTTCCCTTTTATTTTTTTGAGAAAGACCAAGAATCTTATTACATTTACAAAAGATATTAAATGTACCTTTTTTCTGTTGAACTATCCACAAATATACTTGGATAATCCACAGCTTTTCCCTATTTTGTTAATTTTTTTATTTTCTTGTTGATTTGTAAAGCACGGATAGTATGGAAATATGTCCTACAGCAATGAGTTGCAAATATTTTCCCTTGTCTATCACAATGGTATATTTTGCTATTCAAAGATTTTTTTAATGGCTTTCATTTTTTAAAAAACAATTCATATGCATTTCAGATGAGAAGTCTCGACCCTGAGAATCTATCCCATAAAATAAAATAATCAGTACATAAAAAGTAGACAAGCCTTCAGTTAAGGAAACTACGGTAGTGTTTGAGGAAGACTTTGTTAAGAATTATTTCATTTTATTAGTCAACCACTTTGGGGCAAAAAGTAGAAAGATAAATAAAAAGGAAATATGTAATAAAAATATATATTTGAATTTAGATACAAAACTGATAAGGTTTAAAAATGAAAAGATTACATAAATAATACAGGTTGGTTAATTAAAAATAGTAATAAGCTTGAGATCATCAGATAAAAATACCAAATACTCTGGTTAAGTAGCAAGAACTGTTAAGATCTATTATGTATTTAATTTTTTGCAGTGCCTAGGATCATTCACAGGGCTTTATACATGCTAGACAAGTGCTCTATCACTGAACTATGTCCCTAGCCTAGCAAGAATATTGGAAAGGCCTACACTATTTCTATTCCATTTCTAACAAATCCACAGTTCTTTTAAATCACCATTCTTTTTTAAAAGTTCTAGCACAAAGATTACTTAAAACATTTTTGACATGAATAGGGATAGAAATATAGAATTCCATAACACTTACTGGAGCATTGTTTATAACAGGGGACAGAGAAGGGAGAAGAACATCCGTCAATAGGTGAGTGAGTGAATAAAGTGTGGTACACTCAAAATATATAATATTAAAGATCATTAAAAATAATTACAGGGGCTAGAGTAGTGGCTCAGCAGTTGGAATGCTTGCCTGGCATGCCCAAGGACCCAGGTTCAAATCCCAGTACCACATATACAACCAAGAGTCGGAGTAACAAAGGCCAGATGAAAAAATAAATAAAACTGTTTCTTTCTCTCTCTCTTAAAAAAATAATAATTATTACAAAATTATATGTAATTTGACCTGGAGAATTTCCATTGTGTAGTGTTGAAAATGGGAAGATGCAGAAAAGTGTAAAGACTATGAGCTCATTTTGGTGAACAACAGAGAGCCCCAACAGTCCTCAATCCTACAGATATTTTTGGTATCTGTCTATTTATGTGGGGTGTGTGTGTGTGTGTGTGTGTGTACATACATATATACACATATTTAAAAATATGAAACAAATACAAAGTTGTTAATATTAAGTATGTTAAAAAACAGCAGAGAGCTGGCAATTGGAGATTAAAATAAAAAAAGATGTTTTAAAAATATCCACAATAAATATGTAAAAAATACTGTGATAATACATGCACACATATACACACACTTTCACAAACTCGGACAAAGAGAAATACATGAAAAGAAAGTAACCAAAATAATGTTAATGGCTGCTGAAATACATAGATTTCTATTTTTCCTTATTCTTTTCTGTCTGAATTTTTTCCTATTGGCACATATTACATACATAATCAGGAAAGAAGGACATTTCTATTTTTAAACATTTTTTTTGAAGACAGAGAGGGAGAAAGTGAGAGAGAATCAATTTTATTCATTTATTTTTATATGGCCTTTATTTCTCCGAAACTTAATGGTATATACGGTGCTGGAGTTTGAAACGAGTCTGTGCACATACATACCAGGCAAGAACTCAAACTGCTGAGCCAGTGGCTCCAGCCCTGGACTTTTTTTTTTTTTTTTTTTTTTTTAAAGAAAGAGGGGACAGTGAGGGAAAGAGAAGCAGAGAGAATCAATTTTTTTAATTTAGTTTTTCACATGGCTTTTATTGCTCTGAGACTTCATTGTGTAGGTGGTGCTGGCATTCGAACTCGCATACCTGTGCATGCCAGGCAAGCGCCGCAATCGCTGAGCCACCACTCCCGCCCAGTCCTGGAAATTTTTATTTAAAAAAAAAATTTTTTTTTTTGAGAAACATTCTAGCCATGTTGCCAGTGTTAGACTTGAGTTTAAAATTCTGCCTCAGTCTCTTGAGTAGCTGGGTTTACAGGAATTACGGTGTTTGGCATGACCTTTTTTTCTTCAGGAAATAAATGTTAGAGACAAAAAACACTACAAAGAACTTTGAAATTTAAAAAGAACTATTATGACATAAAACTATTTTAAATTTTGTCTAACTAGTAAGTTTTAAAATTCAAGAATTTTAAATAGAAGAAGATTACATAAGCATTAGCAACATTTTTTTGTTCTGAACAAGAACAAAATATCACACTTAAAGGGACTATAAAACACAGATATCACAGACGGAAAGACACATATACCTGGATGATTCAGAAGAGTATCAAGTTCTTCTTTGGCCACAACCATTCTTAGTCTATCACTACTATCAATGACAAAAATAATGGCTTGTCCTTCTCTGTATGATATACAAAGAGAAACATTTAAGTCATTCTTATAAATTTTTCCATGTTTATTATTCATTTGCATTTTCTAATCTAACTGTTCATGTTCTATGTCCATTCATCATTACAAGTTTTTAGTGTGTTTTCTTTTTAATTTATATGACTAATATAATTAACCATTTTATTTAAAAATCCCTTTTCATTTGAATGGTAATTTAGTAAATTTAATGACTTGCTATTTCATAATTTTTAAAAATTGTGTTCTTTTGTTTAAAAATTAGAATATAAAATGCAAAAAGTTTAAAAAACCATAACTCTATTACATAAATACATTATTAATAATTTGGTAAAACTCAATGGACTTTTTTTTTGTGTACATTCACACATAAATATCTACATCTGCATTTAAAATTGAATCCTGATGTATTATACCTTTCCTTTCTGAATTCCCTTGAAGGTTTTTTTTTCTTTTTGTCATATTGTTTCTACTAATTTTATATGAAACAATAAAGCATTTCTCAAGTATTTTTATTTTACCATAAACCATAGTGAGAAACTCATTTTACACTGAGATGTGGTAGATATATATATTATATATATACATAATTATACATAATTGTAATTGAAATTTAAGTCTCCTGAAACAATATTTTAATGATAGTTTTTATTTTACCCTATTTAACATTAAAAAAAGCTGATAATCAGCCACTGAACTCTAATGAATCAAACCAGCATTTCAAAAACCACTGATTCCTCTGCACCCATCTTTCAAAGATTATAATATATTGGCTGTATCATGAAATAAACTTCTCTTGTTTGATTGTCATTAATAATCGAATGAATAAAAATAAATCAAACTTTTAAAATACCATTTCTCCTAACATCTAAAAAAATGAAAATGTAGATTAACATAATCACATGTTACTTGTAGCTACAGAAAACAAGACAATTGGAAATGTCTATCAAGAGCTTTAAAAATGTTCAATTACTTTGAGCAAGTGATTTTATTTCTGGAATTCATTCTAATCTAATGTGAACTATAGCTAAGGTTTATGTAACAAGATGTTAAATGGAGGATCACAAATATCACCCTAAAAACAAAATTACACTCCTTCTCAGATGAGTGTCTCAAATAAATATCACCATATGCATTATTAATCTTTTAAATCTTTTTCAGTCTAATAGATTAAAATGCATTTATTTTTCAAAATTAGAAAAATAGAGGAAATAATTATTGTAGGCTTTTCAGCAGCAGTCATATTTATCATTCATTCTACAATGAAATCATAATGTTCCTGAATGCATAATTGTTTCCAAAATGAGTGTGAAGAAAAAAAGAATCAAAATCAGGAAAAAAAATTTTTTTCCTTTATTTTTGAAGTATAATTTTCATGTATTTTTGTTCTCTATAACTAAAATAAAGGCATTTTTTAAAGAGTAGCTAAATATAATTTTAAAAGGAATTATCAACTAATTAAAGGAGGAATGAAAAAAATCATGTACTGAAAATTTAGGTTTCTTAATAAATAATAATAATAATAGTAATAAAAACTCCACATTTCCCCAGGGAAGTGTTATTTTTCCTTTTCCAAAATGATCCTCAAATCAGAAGCATTCTCCTTTTTCTCTACCTCTGAGGTCCTTTGGATCTACATGATTTAAATAGGTTTTCGATCTATTTAAAGTCATCACTGAAAAGAGTATCTGGAACAAATCTCCTTTGGTTCATATCCCAGGAATGTAATGTTATCAATATTACCAAGAAATGTTAATCAACTTTGATGAAAATTTAAATTGGATCTGGTAGCCTTCTTATACCATTTCAAGGCAGGATTTCATAATATCAAAAGGGAGTTTAGTCAGGGAATATTGCTTTTAAGTTGCAGATGCCAAAAATGAGTTACACTGCTTTTGTAAGTTCTACCAGTATTTGAAATTAATTAATTTATTTTAATGCCAAATGCAATTCTTGAGAAAATATAACACACCTGGTTCTAGTAACTTGACAGGTATTAATCTGAAGTAATTAGTGAACACTTATTTGCTTATGCTGAAAAATATCTTGTTTAAAATTGCTCATGGAACAAACAGATCAACTGTTAGTACTGTTACTTTAACTAAATTTACTAATAATATTTTACCTAAATGCTAAGCATCATACTAGACCTTAAAGAAACCACTTGAATAGGAAATAATCTCATTCTCAAAGAGGTTCACAATCTCCTTAAGGAGGCAGCTACAGTACTTGACTTTGGACAATATTAAGATTACAGAGATGTAAATGGACAAAATATTTGGCAAACACTAGGGAAAGAAGAAATTGGGAAACAGCGAAACTTCAGAGGAGGTAACTTTTGAGCAGGTTCTCAAAGAATGAATAAATTAACCATAAACTAAAAAGAAGTAAAATACTTTTGGGGGTTAATCTAATCTTCAGAATCTATATATATTTTATATTATTTTGTTAAAAACTTGTATGATTGTTCAACAAAAAATTTTCTTAATAAAAAAAGAAGTAAAATAGAACAGGGCATTAAAAACAGAATGGCATATGCAATATTCAATGTCATGAAGGATCTGATGCATTTAAATTAGGAAATGTGCTTAAATTATATTAAAAATAACCATTACTATATATAACCCATTCCATATAAATACTTGGGGATTTCCAATAATTATTTGTTATTAAAATATAATCAGTACACAGTATTCACAAACATACTTACTTATAATAGTGTTCCCACAGATTTCTATATCTTCCCTGCCCTGACATGTCAAACACTGTAAAAGACAAACTTAAAAAAAAAGTATGACTATATTATAAGCTACCAACTTAAAGTATAACTTTTACTTAATATTTTAAATTGTTTTAAAAGAAATCACTATTGCTATACAATAATCAATGTGGGTCAAATTTTAAGTAAGAGTTCCAAAAAACAATTTGTTAATATAAATATGATTTTGTAGTAAATAAGATCCTTTCTTTACAAACAAGCTTACTTAGAATCTAAAGTCTATGTTTTGAACAATAAACCAGAGGTAGTGGTAGAAAGTATTAACATTTATAAGTTTCCAAAATAACTATTTTTTCTAAGACTGGGAGAAACGATCAGGTAGATTTAATATGGTTATTTTTTATCCACTTCTTTTTTTGAACTTCTGTTTATTTTTTAATGTTCATATTAGAGGATTATAGCTATACATAATATTGAGGTTCATTTTGACATAATCATATCTATGACATCTTAGTCAAAGGGATAATGTGGGTTACCTGGATGATTTGAATTTTTCTATGTTGAATCCTATTGTTGGAACTATATCTTGAGATTGAGCCTTTAAGAGAAAAGACAAAGAAAACTGCAATTAACAAAGATGTATACTTCCTAGGTTAAAAAAAAAAGTATCCAGATTTTCTATTTCTAAATATGTCACTAAGGAGATGGCGGAATTAAACAAAGTTGTAATTTTTGCAATAGGATCACAGTATGTAAAATTCTTTAGAGATATTTAAACTATACTAATTTTAACAGTATAACACGCATGTCTTAATTCACATTTTATATTAAACGTTACCAAGGACTCAAATTTTTTTTAAGGGGGGGGGAGAGAGAGAGAGAGAGAGAATCCATTTTTATTTATTTATTTTTTTTTTAATCTGGTTTTTGTTTTTTTTTTTTTTTTTTTAGAGAGAGGGACAGTAAAGAGAGACAGAGAAAAACAACTTTGTTTAGTTTTTTCACATGGCCTTAGTTGCTCCAACACTTAGTTGTGTACGTGGTGCTGGGGTTTGAACCCGGGTCCTTGTGCTTGCCAGGCAAGCGCCGAAACTGCTGAGCCACCGCTCCGGCCCCTGGTTTTTGTCTTTCCAACACATAGATGTGTATGTGGTACTGGGGCTCAAATCTGGGTATCGCATGTGCCCAGCAAGCCTCTACTGAGCCACCCCACCACTTCAGCCCCTCAACTTGAAGTTTTTTAAGATATCTAATATGTCACCCTGAGTTCATATGTGGAAATCCTTCAACCCATACTTATTGAGTTTATACAGATACCATCTGTCCTCATGTCTAGACTGTTCCCTGCTTTCAAATGAGTTTATAATCTATAGAAAGTAAACAAACTGACAATAACAAATGAACACAATTTTGAGCAGTGACAAATGCAAAGACAGATTGGAGGGGGAGATAACAGGGCACAGGAGGGTTGGTATGGTGGCATGGAAGAAGACTGCTCAGAGAGGGATGCTCTAAGATGGTGACATCCAATCCAAGAGTGAATGGGCAGGGAGGGGAAAAGCTAAGACAAGTTCTTGGCAAAGGACACTTCAGTCAGGGGAATTGGCTTGTGCAATGATCCTAGAGCAGGAAGGAGCTTGACACTCAGAAAAGGAGAAGGCCTGCACACCCGAAGTGTACAGATAAGTAAAAGAGCTACATATGTTTAGGTAAGAAAGGTAGGGTTTTGAAGGTGTGGGTAGGAGTTATATGTGATGAAGGGCAAGAGTACAGTGGGACACTTGTTGAAAAGTCTAACAGGCAATTAAAATACATTATACTGACAACTCATCAAGTGTCTCTTACCATTTCTACCATCAAAACTGTTAAAAGTTCTATCTTGATAACTTACTTCTGGCCCTTGCTTTGAATTATTATGATAGTCTCTTAATTGTTCTTAGCTGGCTATACTACCTTGGACATGTTACTTAAGATTAAGTGTTCTTAAATGTGAGGCATATTATTTATTACCCATAGCCCATTGTTATTGTGGGAACTAAATGAATTAATGGGTTCACAATACTTAACACAGTGTCTATAAATACTCAACTAATGTCTGCTATTATTATAATTATACTCTCACTGATTTTAGTTAGTCTTGCCTCCATTTTTTTCCCATACACCCACAGTTTGGCTTAAAAAGAGACTCCCTTCCAGTTCACATTACTGCCTCTATGTGAAAACAATTCTGCCTCAAATCATATGATGTTTACTCTGGCAGTCTACTTCTGGGAAGGCATAAGCTGTAAGGCTTTGTCACCTTAATAGTAAAGGTGTTAGTGACAAGGCCTATACCTGAAGTGCCCTGGTCTTGCCTTTTTTTTTTTTTTAAAGAGAGAAGGACAGTGAGAGAGAGATAGATAGATGAGAGAGTGAGAGAAAGAGAGAGAGAGAGAGGGAGAATGAATATTAATTTTTATTGAGTTTTTCACATGGCCTTCGTTGCTCCGACTCTTAATTGTGTACGTGGGTGCTGGGGTTTGAACCCATGTACTTGTGCATGCTGGGCAAGCACTGTGACCACTGAGCCACCGCTCCAGCCCTGGTCTTGCCTTTTTGAGGTTTGTTTATTCAGCTTTCTCTTCCATCCATTCTATGAGCTGCCAAGGTATTTTTCAAAACTACCTTTTTTCTTATTTGTTCAAAAAAAATTATTTCCTACTACTAGGATTCCTGCCTCATACCTTAGGGTTCCATGCACAAGCTTTGAAATAGAGAGTTTCCTAATTTTCTTGTCCCCCAAAACCTCCATCATCATTATTTTAAGGATTTTCAATGTATGAATCACATGATAAAATCATCAGCTATTAGCAAAGAAAAACATACCAATAACAAAAAAGGGAGGAAGTTTACAGAAATCTCAGAAAACATAATCAAAATAATAACCTTGTTTTCACTAAATTATAATCAGAACATTCAACTAACCTCTCCACAAACATGTGGCTTCTCCACAAATTCCTCTTTAATTTGGTATTTAGTTTTTATACATAAAATTCATAAACGTTTCTTTTATTCCCCTCCAAGTTCTAGTGGAAATAATTAAAGAAAAGATACTACACAAATTAATCAGGATAGAAGAATATATATGGGCTAGTGCTTCCAGATTCATGTAGAACTCATTTTCCTTTAAAAGTATTACAAAAGATAGTTTCCAACATTAATCTAACTCTGCTGTCTCCAGGAGAAAATACATTTGGTTATTCTCTAAATTAGACAGGGATGTATAAAGCAAGCAAAGAGTACAGGAACGGATCATCTGAGACAGTCTAGGGATGGATCAACATTAACAAGAATGAAATAAGATTTCTGAGAACCTATTTAGTTAGTTTCATTGAGTCTGCTAAAATCCAATATCCTTGGTACCATCTATCAAAATTCCTTGGCCAAAACAAAAAACAAAAAAAATCATCTATCAGTCTATTCATCCAAAAATACACTTAACTGCTGAGCATTATTCTAGGTATTTGTAATACAGGGCATAACAAGTTAAGGGCCCTACTATGCTGAAGAGAAATTTAATGAGAGCTAAAAAATAAATATGCAAGATAATTTCTGATTGCATAGTTTAACATTAAAAACCATTTTGGAGCTGGGCAGGTTGGCATGAGCCTGTAATGCTAGCAGCACAGGAGGCTGAAGTAGGAGCTCAAAGCTAGTCTCAGGAACTTAATGAGACCCAAGCAACTTAGACTCTGTCTCAAAATAAACAGGGCTGGGGATATGGTTCAGTGGTTAAATGCCCCTGGGTTCAATCCCCAGTACCAAAAAACAAAAACAAAACCAAAACAAAAGGAAATATCTAGTCATACAGAAATCAATTTTATAAACACACATGCACATACATGACAACTATCCTATAAAATGTCATGTGGAAGTATTTTGCAAAGTATTTCCTAACAGACTATCATAGATTTCTATATTTAATATGTTTTGTCCATTAAATACAGCGTTCTAATGTGGATAAAAGCTCAGGAGAGACCTTTCTTGGGGTCTAAGTAGGAAGGAAGCAAATGTTATATTCACACCTGAATGACAGATGTTTGGAAGTCTTTAAGAAGTCCCCATTTGAGTAATACTCCTTGGCTGTTATTACCAAGTATACATAAAAGCTAATAAGCTGCTGGGTGTGGTGACACATGACAGTAATCCCAGCAAATTGGAAGGCTGAAGCAGGAGAATTCTAAGTTTGAGACTAGCCTCAACCATCTAGCAAGGCCCTAGCAATCTAGCACTTCAGCGAGACCCTGTTTCAAAATGAAAACTAAAAGGGACTGGGGACATGACTCACTAGAGTTAAGCACTCCTGGGTTCAATTATCAGTACCAAAAGTAAGCTAAAATAACTTAGCACATATCTTCTCCCTGGCTCCCTTAAAAAGAAGAAAGCAAATTCGGACTTAGAGGACAATTTTTTCTGAGACAGGAAAACTGCCTTAGAGTAAGGTTTAGGAAGTGATTATGAGAAATTAAAAATGCACTACTATGTATGTATCATGTGTTACATGTGCTAGATTTACCTACCTTTTGGTTATTGAAATAATTTGTTCATATATTTATTTCCTAAAATCATCCTGCCCACTACTACTGACATGCACACCACACTTTTGGGGAAAATTGTCTAATTATTCAGAGAATTTATAAAAATGATTCATCTTTCCCTTTTTGGTCCTTCCATAAAGAGAAAAGTAAAAAAGCAATAATGCAATCTGAAAGTAAACTTGGAAAATTTATGAAGACCTTTAGGGAAAAAAATTGAAAAGAATATTCCAGTTTAGTAATTAAGAAAAATATCCACATACTATATAAAGTACACTGAAAATTATTTTTCACTAAAACTCATTAAAGTATATAAATACATGTAATTATATCATCAAATAAAATAATTCTATGTATTAAACTTCTCTAGTAGCAGAAAATACAAAATGCATTGAACAAAGATACTTACATTTGAAGGTTTAAGTTTGTTAATGATTGTTGTTTTCCCACTATTATCCAGCCCAAGGCACAAAACATGAACCTCCTTCTTCTTCAAGCCAAGCAAACCTGAAAGTCGGTCTAGCAATCCCATAATGTGATTCCAATAAAAACAAAATGGCTGCAAGGAAAAAAAGATGATATACTATGCAAAGGCACCCTTAAGAATGGAAAATACTGTTATGTGCATTAAAAAATTTAATAAAGACAAACAATGAAACTGTAAAAAGAATGTCAATGTAGCTTTGCACTTAGTAAACAGAGTATAAGCTGATTACCAGAAAGGAGCCTTAACTGAAATGCAGATTGGCAGCTTATAACCTCTGGCAACAGAGAACAATGTCCTTGAAAGAACCACATTGCTTATTGTAATTTATAATACTTAAGAAGATGGATGTGGTCAGCCTCAGTATCATGAAATGGGATCTTGCCTACATCATTTGAACCACTAGCTAAATCTTTCTCAGATACAAGAACATGTTGTATTTTCAATAATGTGAAGATATAAAAAGTTCACTATTTTTGTTTGTTTGGTTACTTCCAGTTTGGATAAGGTTTTCTATCAAAAGAAATAAGCAAAGCATCTGGATATATTCATCCTTATTTCCACTTATCCCTTACATATATCATCACAAATCCATTTGGGAATAATATATCCTCCCACACACACATTCTTTTATCAAATCTTACTAAATCTGTTTTCTTAACCTTAACTTAACCTAAAACATCCTTCTGTTATTTTAAGAGAACTTTATAATACTAGTATAGAAATAAGGAAGTAAATACCAGTCTCAGATTTTTAGTTTTCTCAAATACTGTAAAAGTTTATCTGTTAACTTGTCCCTAATGTGTGCGCTTATTCAATTGTATCCATTTTTAGAAAAACAACCAGAAAAATCTCTTCCGTTAGTCAGTTTCCATAAAAAAATACCTGAGATAAATTAATTTATAAAGAGAAAAGGTTGATTTTGACTCACAGTTTTGGAAGTTTCAAGTCAATGATATAGTGGCCCAATTGCTTTTAGCCCTGTGGTGGGGCAGCACATTAAGGTGGGGAGCATGTGGTAGAGCAAAGCTGCTCACCTCACAGCTGGGATGTGAAAAAGAGGAAAAAGAAGAGGCTGGGCCCAACTTCTCCTTCAAGGGCATGCCCCCAATGTCTGAGACCGCCTAACAGGCTGCACCTCTTAAAAGTCTGCAGCTCCAACAGTTCCAAGCTGAGGACTAAGCTTTTAACACAAGCACCTTTGGGGAACATTTAAGATGCAAATTATAGCACTTTCTAAAGCAAATGCTTTTAAAAGGCTCTACCAGACATCCATATAAAAGTATTTTAAAGTCAAATAAAACTGTTGTTGACAGAATCCGTGCAATAAGGTAACTTTACAGTTGTTCATATCCAAGATACTATTAAATTTACACTTCAGGTCTCCAAACAAAACTTTTCAAAGAAGCTTGCTTTGGATTCATCACTTTTCACATCAACCTATCTGAAAAGAAAAGAGAGAGATTCTTTTCGCCAACCCTTGAGTGCTACAGGCACTGCCAAAATACCTGTGTACCAAATATTTCCTAGTAATCTCTGAACATTCATTTTCAAAGTTCTCTAAACATTGATATCATTTAATTTATTCTCATCTTCATCTAATGTTCAATAAATCTTACAACATCAGTATTTTTTATTCCATACCATCCTAGGCAAGGCCAGACCTTGAAGGATATGAGGCTGTAGCAAAATTAACCGACAGGAGACTTCCAAGACAACTGCACTGGAATGGAGGTTGCAGGACTGACATTTTGCTCAAGTTTCTTGGGAAATGACGGTTAGTGGTTATACATTTCAAAACTGAATTTCGATGATGTGCAGAAAAGAGAAGGCACCATTCTCCATTCAAAAGTAGGTCCTAGGGGTTGGACTGGTGGCTCAGCCGTTACAGCGCTTACCTGGCATGCATGAGATGTAGGTTCGAACCCCAGCACCATATACACAGCAAAGTGTCAGAGCAACGAAAGCCACATGAAAAACTAAATAAAACTGATTCTCTCTCTCTGTCTTTTTTTTTTTTTTTTTAAATAAAAAGAGTAGGTCCTTTAACGGAGCTAACTTTGTCTTATCCAAGGATGGGTTTGATCTCAGGTACTCTCATTTGTGCCTAAAGAATAAATTTTTCATATTAGCGGTTTAAATCTCACTCAAAAATTTCCTTTGAATCCCATCTTAAGGACTGGCAATAACAGAATCTATTTAAATTAACCTATTGATACAAAACAATTCATACAGATCATCTTAATTCAAGTAAATTTGCTGTTACTCTTTTTATTACAATGAACTCATTAATTTTTTTAAAAAAGAGAGGGACAGTGAGAGAGAGAAAAAGAGAAAATACATTTTATTTAGTTTTTCCTGTGGCCTTTATTGCTCCGACACTTCGTTCCGTATGTAGTGCTAGGGTTTGAACCCATGTCTTCGCACATACTAGGCAAGTGCTGTAACCACTGAGCGACTCACTGCTCCAGCCCCTACACTAAACTTATTGATGTAAATGTTTAGACCTTATATTTTCTTTCATACAATTTTGAAAATATTTTTAAAACAATGATCACTTTTCATATCTTCTCTCTCTGGGTATCTACTGTAAAGCACTGTTAAAAGTCTGATGCTTGAATAATTATTTTTTCATAGTTATTGTGACTTCCACCCTTTTTCCACAGGCTATCAAACATCTAATATTTGTTACTGGAGTATTTTGGATATACATTTTAAAAGAGAAGTCAGTTTTTTCAAAAGGATGGCATCACGTCTATTGAAGTTGATTTAAATATGATATAGCCTTATGTACACTTTATTTTTCGGTAATTATAATTTGCCTTCTGTAAGTTTACTTTCTCTATGCATAAATGAAGGAAATAAAAGATAACTGATGTTAACATTCATTTAAGCACAGTGGGAGATCAACTGATATCTTCTATAGCTTCTTACTCCTATATTGATTTTTCAACCCTGATTGCATTCTGGAAGCAGAATTTCTGAGAATGGGACCAGGACATTTATAGTTTTAAAAGCTACACAGTGTTTCTGATATGTAGTCACTATTGAGAGCTCCTAGTTTTCAGATCCCCTAATCCCATGGTCTTATCACCCATATTTGCTTGCTACCTATCAAAAATAAATTTCATTTATGGCTTCCCCTGCCAACATTAGGGAAAAGCATAACAAAGCTATTTACTCAAAGGTGTGCACGACATAAGAGCCTTTAGCAAGAAAGAACCAAACACTCCATGAAATTTGTCCATTTTTATGCTTAGGTCCCATGAAATATGAACAGAGATTGGGCAAAAGATTATGATCTAATGGTAACAGATTGAGCAGGAAAACCAACACGTCCTGTCCATTCAGAGTCTTCTTGGTCTCTCTGTGCAGGTATGGAACAGGACCCCACTGGAATGATCTTCAAGGGAGAGTGACCTCATTGATAGGAATTATGGTTCACTTTGCGGGCGAGAGACAAAGGTTGTAGTTTCTCTCACCTGGCTTGAGAAACAGGAATTCTGGTTTCTATGACTCTTTGGCATAAAGATGGGCAGAAGACAGGTAGGCAAAAGAATTCAGGGGGATCTTGCCTCTCAGGCCCTCCCAAAGTCTGCCAGTTCAAGGTACTGAACAAGCCAAGATGCCATACTTAGGGGTATCATGATCTGAGCTCCAAAACCATCTTGATTATATCTCTACTCCTAGTGTATTACATGGAGTATATATTTACTAAATATTTGTAATGAACACAAACAGAAAAATTTCATGTCATCACACTTTGAAATCTAATACTTTAATCAAGATGTTCATTTATCACTTGTAAATATCCTTGTTAATATATTTTCTTAACCTCTGTTTTTTGTGTGTGGTGCTGGGGTCAAACCCAAGACTTCACACACATGCCAAGTCTATCTCTGAGTTACATCCCCAGCCCTACAATATGTTCTCAGAAATATATTTCTAGAGGGAGTATTGGGTCAAAAGATAACCATATATTTTAAATTTTGATAGATTCTGAGGAATTGTCTCTAAGAAACTTGTGTCAACACTTACCAACAGTGGTGAAGTTTTCTATTCCTTTATTCTCTTATCAAAACTGGGTATGATTAATTTTTCAATTTTTGCTAATCTGAAAGTGAAAAATGGTATTTTAGCATTGATTAAATTTGCAATTATTTCATTACTAGTGAAACGGAACATAATTTCAGAATTTAATTATTAACATTTCTTCTTTTATGAATTAGCAGTTACACTTTGGTGCTTATTTTTCTATTGGTTTCTTTTTACTATTGGCATGTGCGAGCCCTTTCCATGCCGTATGTATTGCATAGTTTTAACCAATTAAAATTTTACTCTTATGTATACTGCTGCATAAGAATTTTTAAATTTTTATCCAGTAATATTTGAAGTTTTCTCCAGCTTCTTTCTTCAGTATTAGGCCCAGAAACGTTTTTCCTCATCAATAACAATAATTAATTTCTGTGTTTTGAAAAAAGTAATAATTTTGAAGTTATGTTTTAAGTTTTCATTTGCCTGAAACTTATCTGAGTATGAGAGGTGAAGCAGAAAGAGACTTCTTTCTTTTTTTCTTGCTTTAATACAGTGACAGTCATTTTATTCTGGTATCATTTTCTTTTCTACCAACCTTTGTAGAATATTTTTTCCTTAACTTTTTTTAATTCTATATTTTTATGTAAGTTTGGGTCTGTTATTAGATTATGTATTTCAGCATATTCCAAATCATACTCCCTGGAAGATGATTTTTTTGAATTGTATTTAGAAGGATTTCAAGATTATATAAGTTTGAGAACTTTAAGCTTCTCTACATTTAAACAGATTTAATATGCTTTAGCATATGCGTTGCAAGTTCCCAAGAGACGGACAAAGAAAATAGTATTTTTGATGAATACTTGTCCAGGAAAACTTTTTTGGGAAGTATTTCAATTGCACATAATTTGGGAAACCTGATCTCTCTTTTTATTGATTGGCCTATGCCTAGAACAGTGCCATAATCTTTTCATTCACATCTCATTATATTACATTTCATCATTTGATTAATCACATTCCCTTTCATTAACATCTTCTTTTCATGATATGAGAGATTTCTCAAATGGTATGCACACCTTCTGCAGAAGATTTTACTTCAGTTATGAGGGAAAATATGGTAGGAAAACTTCTGTGCTTCTATAGGAGATATCTTGTCTTTTTTCTTTCATTTCCTTCTTCTTGTTTAAATTTAGAGAAATAATGATTTTGGACAACAATAAGGTTTTCCAAAGGCTAATTTTGACTAATCTGAGAGTCCAGGTAATCCCTATTAAGAAGCAACAACCCTACCAACTACTCAGATTGAGTCAAGAGATGAGAAGACTAGAACCATCTGATAATCACAAACCCAAACACGGAGAGTGAGCTGGCTGACAGGATTCAGAGTTGGATAATAAGAAACAGTTGGGCCTGGAGTGGTAGCTCCAAGGTTAGATTGCTTGTCTGGCATGTGCAAGGACTGGAGTTCGAACCCCCGCTCTACTTACACAACTGGGTGTTGGAGAAACCAGAACCAGATGAAAAATAAATAAAAAAATAAAAATTAAGATTCTCTCTCTCACTCTTTAAAAACAAACAGTTAATAAGTGAGGCATATGTCATAAAGTGTTCTTAGTCATTTTTGATTCTCCAAGTTGTTGTTATCTTCAAAACTGCACTAAAGTTTATATTTAAAGAAAATTACAGTCTTGGTTTAGGATAAAAGTAGAAACCTGATGTTGAAATTGGACATCTTTAGCTAGGAAGAGCACCACTATTGGAAAACTTAGAAACAAAACACTCCTTCACCTTAAAATCTTTCTATACTGACAGCAGCAGAATTAAGATACCTGAGATTAATTTGCTATAATGAACAAGTTCTGTACTTGAATCAAGAATACTTCGGTTTCAGTACTGGTCTTGTCAACAGTTGTGTGACTTTGTGAGTTGCTTGGCCTTTCTGGTTTTCGGATGATCTCTAAAGCACAGCATTTTAGGGTTTTTCACAATCTGTCCCAAATCTACCTTTTCAGTTCTTCATCTCCCTGCTTTCCTTCTCCTGCGTACTGAGAACCAACTTCCTAAAGGATTACATGTTGTCAGAAAGCTCAGAAGATTTAGGACGTTATCCACAGTTAAGAGCTTGGAATGTGTGCATAGCAGATATTGGATCAGGCAATGAAAACCCATGAAAAATATTTTTAAACTTTAAACATGTTTGTTGAATGAATTTTTGCACTTTTATTACTTCAAGTAAACATGCTTATTCAGCTATCGGTTTTCAATAATGAAATTTGTGTTACATTTCCCACAAGTCATATAAAAAGGCTCAAGTTGGGCTCAAGTTCTATATTTTTATGTAAGTTTGGGTCTGTTATTAGATTATGTATTTCAGCATATTCCAAATCATACTCCCTGGAAGATGAGTTTTTGAATTGTACTTACAAGGATTTCAAGATTATATAATCAACAGAACAATATCCACCCATCCAGTTCAATACGTTTTCTAGGGTCCCTCATAATCACCACAGAAGTCCAACTCTCCTTTCCCACCTTTCATATATTAGAAATAAAGACTTGTGTGGAGCGAAGAATGTAGGAAAAAGCAACGAGTACTTCTAAAGCTGAGGGGAGAGGGTACCTAAGGCTACAAAAATTTGGGAAATAGGGAGATACCTGACCTTTGAGGCTGGTCTGGAGGGCCCAGGGACCGGTGAGGAACAGGAACAGATGCACTCGCTCGATTCGACCTCTGGGGAAATCTGGAGAGGACGTGGCTCAGCCTTCTTCTCTAGGCCTCCGTCGGAAAGATCCTCCGTGCTGGGCAGAGCCGCCTCTACAAGTTGAGGAAACCGGCAGCTTCGGCCTCAGTAAGAGCATCAGGGGGGCTGAGAAGGCGCCGCGCCGCACCGCGGCGCGCGGCGTTCCCTAGGCAACAGGAGCTTCTTCCGGTCCTGAAGCACCGCCTCCTCGAGGGGCTCAGCGTTTCAGACTCTGCGCTTTTGTTTCTGGAATTGAAGAGCTCTGGGGAGAAGGCTAGAGACACACTGAGGAACTCTATTAAAAAAAAAAAAAAACTGAGCACAGATGAAAGAGTGAGTGGTCGATTTCCCGCGAGCTGCTGCGCAGTGACCGGCGGGGCCTGATGGGCGTGGCAGCGCGCACAGCCCGCTGGGTAGCGTTTTGCGTCCGCTGTGCTGTGTTTCCGTGATCTCCGCGCGGCGGCTCCCAGGCCTCCTAGAAGACGGCGCTCCGTGGAGGCCGGAAGGCCTAGTCCTTGTAGGGCACGGGTGCAGCCCGGGAGCAACGACAGGACGAAGCTGTGCCCCCACAGGCACCGGTGTGTATCGGAGTTGCCTCACTTCCCATCGCAGCTACCGTCCTGTCCATTCTGCCAACGCTGAGTCCTGGAGAAGTGTGGCTGCTAACATAGGCAGGGAGAAGAGAAAATGGTGTACAAAGTAGTTCAAGTACTGCCGATAACTTTTTTTTTAACCTAGGGGGAAAAAGTCAAAGACATTATTTAGCAAAGGAAGTTTGCCTGTACTTCCGCTTCTTAGCTATCTGGTCTTCTGGAGTGATTTCCAGCAGGTAGATCGTGGTATCCAGAGTCTAATACGCTGGAAAGGAATTAGTAGAGAATGTTTAAAAGTTCGTGACTTTCTTAAATTGCACTTGGGTTTTATTGTAATAGAAACAGAGGTCCTCAAACTATTTAGACGTAAACTTTCCCCCACATTTTCCAATGGGCACATTACAGACGTATGCTAGATCAAAGATCTAGGAATCTTCTTGCCAGCCTTCCAATCTATCCAGTTCCATCAGTCTCTCCTCTCAATAAATGGCTGTCATGACTTAAAAGTTCCTTAAAGAAATTTCATCTCTTCATTTCCCTCAGTGACCACGGGCTTGGGGTTTTGTTTTGCCTTTTTCTACTAACTAATGTTACTGTTTACTATCCTACCTGTCCTTTGGCCTATTAAATGGACTTGAAAGGCCGAAAAAAAAAAAAAAGAAATTCTATCAAAATAGTGGTGGGGAGGAGGATTGCACATGTATGCTAATGGGGTGATTTTTCCTTTGTTGCTTTTACAACTTTACAAATGTAGCTGTTTTTACAGTGAAAATGTTTTGGGCTGTGACTGTTGCATGGCGAAAAAAATATGAACAAACAAAAATCTATAGTTGGATATCCAAAGGAATTATCATAAAAGTCATTGTAGAAAACATATTATGAAATACACTACGCTTTATGGTGTGGCCTTAGGCCAATTAAACCTTCTTTATGCTTCCTTCACCTTACCTTCAAAAAGATACTATTTTATTTTATCTAGTATTTTTGAGGATTAAAGAGATAATAGAAGAATAAGTGTCTGATACATAGTAGGTATTCAGTAGTTTCCTGTTTTTCTTTGTTCTGAAATCTTTTATTACTTCTGATCTTTTTTTAAAATTTATTTATTTTTTAACTGCCTCAGAGCTAAGCAGACATCTCAGGTTCCAGAAAACTTTCATGGACAGACCTTACTTTTCTTATTTAGAGTTATGTTTTCATCCCTCCGTTGAATTCATCTTTTTTTTTTCATGCCAGAATCATTAAGCTTTTATTGGTATGTTAGTGTGAGAATACAGTAGGCATCATAAATAGGGGCATTACTATTTAAAAAGTGTGAGGTACATACCTCTAAGATATCATATAATAATTTTGTTTCCTAGGGCTAAAGTTCCTAAATTCAAGAGACTGGCTAGCCTAAACAGCTAAAATTTTTTTTCTTACAGTTCTGGAGGTTGAATTTTTTTTTCTTTTTTTATTAGATGATATAGAGTTACAATTGAGGGGGAAACATTATCAAACATTCAAGAACAAATGTATGTATACTTAGTTATCTAGGGCTAACGCCAGGATGCCCAGCTTGGGTTCCCCATCTTGCTGTTACCCCCCAGAAGAACCCCTGAGTTAAATGGATATCTTGTGGAGATCTTTGTTTATTTATATTTTAAATATAGGGACAGTGAGAGAGAGAGATAGAGTCATTTTTCTTTAGTTTCATGTGGCTTTTGTTGCTCCAACACTTTGTTGTGTACATGGTGCTGGTGAGACAGATTAGGAGAGACAATGAAATTGGCTAGGTAGTCAGGACAGAGGGCCTCCATCCAAGAGCTAGCTGGTAGAGGCAGAGAGTGATTGACAGGGCATGCTCAGGGCCTTCAAATGCAAAAAGACCGTAAGGCTCACCTTTGTCCCAACTAAGAGATGGGGGTGGTCATAGGTGGGTACTAGGAAGTATTTGCCACCTTTTATTTTAGCCAATGGTGTTCCTGACCAGTTTCAATGCCTGCTTTACATAGATTTTAACTAATGGTGTTCTGACCAGTTTCAGTGCCTGTTTTACATAGATTTTAACCAATGCAGTTGATGCATTTCTCAATACCTGCTTTGCATAAATATTAATTATGGTCATGCCCAAAATCAATATTAAACCCCTGCCTAACATACTGAGGCAGTATCCTGCTTCCAGGTGCCCCTCTGCCTTGCAGAGTCTCTGCTCTTCTTCCTAAATAAATCCTACTCCTTTTACTCCTCCTTCTGTGGTTGTCCGTGGATTTTATTCTTCAAATTCGCGAGACAAGGACCCAGAAGATCAGCACCGAATTCCCAAGGTGTGCTTCCACACCAAGAGCTGCAACGCTTCACAGGAAATCCCTGCTCCTAGCTGGGTAGCTGCTAACACTTTTAGGCTGCAGAGACCTGAGGGACCTGCAACTAGCCCAGCTTCTCAGTTTTAACTGAGAAGAGCTGCAAACACTGAAAAACAGGCTATTTTGGCTAAAGAATTCTGTAGCCAGGCCCTCTTCATTCACCAGTGGGAGCAGAGAATCCGGCCTCATCCCCAAAACCCCGCATCACTGGGATTTGAACTCCTCTCCTCTTGCATGCCAGGTGAGCACTATAACCACTGAGCCACCACTCCAGCCCCCATCTGTTTTTACTTACTACAGAACATTTGGTAAAAACTGGAAATATAATAGGCATGTTGGGCACCCAGCCTTACATAAACTTAGGCAGATAGATAATTCTTTAACAAGAAAAAACTAAACACAAAGATAAGTGTAGTCATTATTAGAGATGAAATAGTTGTCATAAAACAGATAATTTACTCAATTTAGAAAATGTCAGGTTTGAAAATGTCAACCTTATAAAAAAGAACATATATATTTCATATGACTGAATCTGTTGTTTTTGTACTTTGCCACCTGAAACGTCTCTTGAGCACACTCAAAGGCTCAGCATAAAATTGTTGCATTTGATTTAAGAAGTTAGTTTGACAATATATTATGAGAGTAACAAGCTTTAAAAGTGGTATGTAATTTTCTTAAGGCTACTTAATATATATGTGCAAGAGAAGAGAGTTCTGGGTTTTTTTTTTCTTACCAATTTTAATCTCATACTGACTTGGAACTAATGCAAAATTATAAAAAAGATGGGTGAGATACACTGAATATTTTCTGATTAAGTCTGGATACTTTAACATATTTTATTACCAGCAACTTTTAAAAGAATATTTTAAATTTCTGATTTATAATTTGTTGGAATAAACATTGATTGTCTAAAGCTGTATTTGAACAGTTAGATGTTACATGTCTTTTATTTTCTGCAATTTGTGTACAGTATTACCTCAGCAGTGGAAAATTTAATTCACTTGAATATCAGAAAATATTTTGCCAGTATAAAGTCACTACAAAAATATATGTCAGTTATTTATTGTGATTTATGTGAATTTGTCTAGACCATATGTCATTATTTTGAAAAATTACAACTGTGATTTTGCATCCAGAATTACCAAAGTATCTAAAGATCATCTACATTTTATAGACTAAAAAACAAATTAAGTTAGGGATACATCAATGCAAAAACATCACAAATTCAACCACCAGAACTGTAACTTTTATTTGCTAATATATTTTAATAAATGGGCTTACTCCATCTGTAAGACCCTGAAAATGCCTCTTAGGAAATCATAGAAAAATAAAATACAATAATTAGTAATTTGTACTTTGTACAAAAATCTTATGTTGCTCAGCAGGTAGTTTTGCTAAACATCATATTCTTTCAGCAAATAGATGACATATGTAATGCAATTCACCACAATCAATCTCTCATGTTGAGAGCTGAGCATTCAATAACACTATTAACTCATAAGCATGCCAGCACAGGAAAATTTACATTGAACATCATAATATTATAGTTGATTTTTTTATAAAATTAAAATAATACCATTTTCAAATAAGTCTCGACTACTTTACTGCTATTGCAAAGTAGATATAATAGGTAGGACTGCTGTTCAGTTAACATCCTTTTACTGTGTTTATCTTTACCACGTGGTGATTACAGCTAGAAAAGAGAACATAGGCTGTGTAAGGAACCTGAGAGAAAAGCATATATTGAAGCTTTAAATGGTGATATAATACCAAATTGAAAAATAATAATATAGTGCTGCGCTTCCTTATTTGCATAAACAGATCTCCTTTTGTAAGAGTAAATGAGTATAGTGCTAAATCCTTAATGATATATAGCTTCATGTTGAGTTATAAGATACTTTTTAAAAAATCACATAAGGAAAATATTTTAGGCTGTAGTTTTTTTATTAGTCAAATATAGCTCTATGAAGAATGAAATGTCTCAACCTAGACAGATGTTATTTATAGAAATATGCTATGTGTTATTAAACTTTAGGATTTGTGCTACGAAGGTTTTTAGAACTATTCTGAGTACACTGCAACTGTTGATATCTGCTATTTAATATGGCCATTTAAATATCTAAAGTGTTAATGGAGTACACATTTATATGTACACATTATTAACTTTATATGTTTGGCTATGCTAGAACAGCAAAAACTTGGAGAGCAATATTATTCCATAATTTGCAATCTAATGTCACATCAAGTCCAAAGAATAAACATGTATCTTTAAATTCCAACACACTGAATTACATACAGCCTATCCATAAATAAAGCACCAAGCAGTATTAAAAGATCACATCTGGAGTGGTGGCCCAGCAGTTACAGTGCTTGCCTGTCATGCACAAGGACCTGGGTTCCAACCCCAGCACCACATACACAACTAAGTGTTGGAGAAACAAAGGCCAGATGAAAAACTAAATAAAGTTGATTCATTCTTTCTTTCTCTCTCACTCTCCCCTTCTCTCTTTGGGTAAAAAAAAAGATTATTTTCTTCTGTTAGGATAGGGAGGGATCCAATGAACACACAATCATATTGCCCATGTTTCTCCTAAATCATAGAAAGTATTCTTGTTTTTCCATATGGAAACAAAACAAAATAATTTTTACTAAAAGATTAGTGCCCATTTATATTTTTATTTATTTTTAAAAATTCAGGTAGAAGCTCAAAACCCTCCAAAATAGTGTTTAAGAAAATTGATAGGTTCAGTATACAATATACATCTTTCAGGATTAAGCTAATTTAAATTTTTATAGGATTCAGATTATAATTAATAGGTAAAAATATTTCTGCCATTTACTCTGTAATACACAAAAATAAATAAGAAAACATGAGAAATCTATGACATTTATAAAGTCCTCAATCATTTCTTTATGGAAAAAGAGGCCTCTTGTCAGAATCCTTGGAAAGCAAAAGTTTGAGGTCTTCCAATAAAATTACTTACAATATTTAATAAAAATGGTTTGAAATATTTTATAGGTTTTTTTTCAATTGAGTAGCACACACAAATACCCATTGACTATGTCTGTATGTGTACAAACATTTATATTCACTTTCCAGTTCTGCAACTATTTACATCTCTCTCTTCTAATCTATACTCCCTTCCCACCTCCGCACTGACTTTTTCTTGTTAAAATTAAATTACTCACATAGTACTGTCTTTCCCTTTCCACCACAAACTACTAAACTACCTGCATATTACAAAGTCTGCTTTCCCTCTCATTGGAGTTTTATTAAACCTGCTTCTATCGAAAACTAACCTCCTGATTTGTGCTCTGAATTCTAACCCCTCCAGGCCTTTGCAATAATTAGCTTCTGTCTTGCATAATCGATTTTCCCTTATCTGCCAAATTACTCTCAGTATATAAATATGCATTAGATTCCTTTATGTAAATAAAAGAATAAAAAAACTCTACAGAACTCTCTTGATCCTGCATCTCCCTTCAGGTACTGTCCTATTTCTCTTGCTCTAGTTACAATAAAATATTTTGAAAGAATTGCTTACAGATTTTCTTCCACTTCAGTCAGGCTTTGACTTGACTGTTTCATAGACAATAACCTTGGTGAGTTCTTGGTGACTTGGTGACTGTTCTTGTCAAGGTTGCCAAATCAAATGGCCATTTCATTGTTCTAATCCTGATTTCTTGAAAGCATTTATTCCAGATGACCAACTGCATTTCTTTTTGCTTGACCCTTCCTTAACACTCCTCGGTTTCTTTTTTTGGCTTCTAATTTTATGCCTGACTCTAAACATTGTAATGCCCAGGCACTCAATCCTAGGCCTACTTCTCCATCTACAAGCTTCTCCTAGATTCTAAACTTTAAATACCATGTATGTACAAATGACTCCAAATCCTAATCTCTGTTCCTAAGTGTTCTTTGGAACTCTCAGATGTAACTGACAACTTAATAGCTCCATCTGGATATCTTACAGTCATCTCAGGCATTAGGTGCCTAAAACCAGATTCGATTTTTCTTCCAACTCTGTTTCTTTACTATCACTGAATCAATTGCTTATTCCCTAAACGTAGAATTTACCATTGATTTTTCTCTTTTCTTCATCCCTCATTCCCAAGCCATAAGCAAACCTTATCTTCAAACATATCCAGAATGCATGACTTACCTCCATCTTCACTACTTGCACTCTAACAAAAGTCAGTATTTTTTGGGGGGGGGCTTGGATTACTCCAGTGGGCTCATCTCAACCATATCTTTGGACCTTGTCTGCTTTTTACCTCGTATTTTGTCTCATTACTGTGTAGCACTGCTCTCTTAGTATCAAACACTCCAAATTCCCATACATTAACTGCTCTCTACCTGAAATACTCTTTCCTTGTATCTTCATATGGCTGTTTTCTTCATATTTTTCAGGTGTCAATTTAAATGTTATGTCTTTAGAGATTTCCATTACCAATTAATATGAAGGAGTCAATTGAATGCTATGTGACATTATTGATTTCATTACCAGTATAATACATCATTATGTCTGTATTGTGGGGCTTTAATAATTGAAAGTGGATTCCATGAGACAGGGACTTTGCTTGTCTTAGTCATTGTTTATCTTCAGAGTTTTGAAGAGGACACTAGAATGTGGTAATGCTCAAGAAATATTAGTTGGATGAGTGAATGAATTTACAGATATATATATATATATATTTATTTAAAACATCAGTGTATGAATATTTATTTTAAAATTTGGGAACTGTATCATTTTGGACCAGTAAATGGATATGACTTCCTATATTTTTGTTGTTGTTATATTTGTTGCATAGCGTAAAGAGATTAACACTGAGCTTTGGACAAATCATGATTTTCTGTTGTTTATAGGGAATTATAGATACTTAACTATTGCGTTTAATGTAGGGTGATCAAAGATTGTGTTTTTGTGTTTCCATTCATGGACAAGTAAAAGAGACTTTATGGAATATCTAACCAGTAATAAAAGAAGGATAACTTCAAAAAGAACAGGTCTAGCCACTGTGTTATGGCATTTGGTTTCAATTTCTTTGAGAACTGGAAAATTACAAGCATTATGAGATTCAATGGAGATATAAAATGTGCAGTGTATATTTTTTATAATTCTTAAAACAACTGTGAAGACAAGGCAATCTTGAAAGTATAGAAGAAGCATTTATAGATCAAAAGAAATCACATAAAATTAAAATGTAAGTACCATATTTTTAAAACAATACTATGTGTAAAATTTGTATAATTGCTTAACAGAATAAATTGATGCTAAAATATAGCCTTTTAAGTCAATTCTTTCATCTGCATCTTGTGGACACTGTAAATTGAATAAGAGAAGAAAAGTCTCTTTTCAATAGGATAATTCACTAATATGTTTAAACTTTTGACAGTACAGTATTCAACATATAATAATATATATGGTTTTTAAGCAAACTTTTAAATTACATAAGTCTTAGAAATCAAAATAGGAGTACAGAAATGTTATGAATTCTCATCATTTGCCTATTAATAAAATTTTCAAAAATTAAACTTATGTTTTTGATATAAGATTTTTTTCTAATTTTATATATTGGTATATATTTTAATAACTATAATAGTGGACTTATTTACATTAGAGAATATCATTTTCAAATTGCATTTTAGTTTCAAAATTACTAGTCAGGGTAACATGACATAATTTTCATTTGCTTTTTTCTAATAGGTTTTTTTTCTTTATTTAGAATGAGTAATCAACAATTTTAACACAGTTCCTCTATGTATTACCATTTTGTCCTTTCCTCAATTTTAACGGAACTTAGTTCATTGCCATGTTCTGTGTTCATGCTCTGCTTCCGAGTTTTCAAAAATTAGGTTATTATAGTAGGTATAACTAACATTTTAGAAAACATAGACAATAATTATTCCTTCAAAATTTAAAATTAACTGCTGAAGTTTTCATTGCACATATAATTAAGTATGGTTTATGAGAAATTACCAAAGTACTTTTATATCCTGCATATATTTAAGTTTTATATGTCACAATATCAGATGGAGTTTTTGATTTACAAAATGATTAATAATGTATCAGAAATATAGCATATTGAGGAATCATCAAAATTAAGTGTTACTTATATTCATATTTGTTAGCACTGGTTTAAGTATTGAGCCACACACACTCCCCCAAAATGCTCCCATTTCACATTTTGATTTTTTAACTCTTTGAGGCCTGAAAAATCTAAAATTGTATCAAAGCTCCATTTTTTTCAAGAAGAAAATTTGATTTTTGCATAGTATAATATATTAATATAAATTTCTTTAAAGACATAAATGGCATGGGAAGAAAACACATTAAATAGATTCAAAACTCCATTGAAAAACATTTATGTACATTAAACCTTACTTTCCATATAGTGCAGAAATTTTAAAAATCCTCAATAACGTATTGTCCATAATATTCAGCATTGTCTTAAAGATACTCTAAGGATATGGCAATAATAGTTCTAGATAATATATAAATAGATATTCAAAACAAGTTAAATTTACATTAGTCGCGTGGAGAGAAAAATAGCTTATTCAATTACAAGTTTGTTAGCAAGCGAGTGGCCATTGATTTTTGTCAGAAAGCTTCTAAAGAGCACATTTTAAATAGATTTATTTTAAAGAGAAAAATAATATACGGAAATAAATAAGGCATACAGTTAAATAAAAACCTCGTTTTAACTTTAATAATGATATTACTGGATTTGAATTATAAAGATCAAAAGTTTGTGTGAACGTTAAAGCTAATAGAATTAATTATATTCTGACTTCTCTTATTCAGTGAAGATATATTTATATGAAAATTTTCAAAAGTAATGTGTCCCTAAAATCCATGCAGTTCACGCTATAAACAACTAAATGTAGAAGAGGATGTTTTAAATTAGGCAAAATTTTTGAAAATGTAGTTACTCATTTTTATAAATTATTCATGCTATCTATCATGATTTCAAAAACTTCAGTGATATTGGGTTTTTCTAGAATAGGAAAAAAATACTATCTGAAGAATGAATATTCATATCAATGTTGCTTGATATGGAAGCTTATATTTAGCTCAGAAGAGTAAAGGGTACCTGTCTTCAAAATAACAATGCCTAAATACAGTATCTGAATTTGATAAATAAAATGGTGATTCTTATGTTCTTAAAATTTCTTTATACTAATGTATTATTTTGGTATTGGTAAAGTTAGTTCTCCCTTTAATCAGGGTTAATAAAATAGAGACTTTGACACTAACCAAACAGAAATCCTGAAGTAGAGTAGTCCTCCTTGTGTTCTTTAGTGAACACTCTAAAGCCACATCTCAGTTGTTTTGACTTATTAAGTTGATAACTTACTGTAACTAAAAGTGAGTTATGACAAATTAAATACAGGCAGAAGATACAAATGATGGAGAAATATGGATAAAGACAGAATTTTACCTGAGAGAAATTTTTCACTAATTCTGATACTTTTCTAATTTACAACTCCTGGGAAAACTGGTCTGTTAATTTGTACCGTATTTGCCAATCAAAAGTTGAATCTTGGGGCTGAGAATGTAACTCAGTTGTAGACCACTTGCGTAGTATGTGCAAGGTACTGGCTTCAATCACTAGCACTGGGGGGTGGTTTGGGGAGTAGAAACCACATCTTCATATTACATTTAAGAGCTACTTTATTCTACTGTATAAGATCACTTTTTAAAAATGTCTTTGGTATTTTTAAGGATGAGTTGGTTGTGTCTAAGGGTAGTGGAATTCTTTGAATTATTCTCTTAAAATGAAACGAAAAATCTTTAATTATGTAGAGATTTGGTAGTTTGACTAACAGGTGTGGAAATTCAAGCAGGAATCTTGTTTGTTTTGTTTAGAAGGAAACTGCTTTCAATGGGAAAGTAAAAAAATATAAGGTAGAAGTGACTAGATATCATTGAGTTACACAAATTTTGTAGTTGTTGAGTTATTTTTTTTAAAGGTGACATTCATTATTTAGTAGTATTTTGCCTCCCTTAGTAACTGAATAATTTTCTTTTAATTTTTTATTTCCTTTTTAAATACAGTAATTTCAAATCAACCCTGATAAGCTAAGGTAAATTTTCAAATATATTCTAAACTCTCCAAAGAGCAAGTGCTAGCCAAACAAAAACTCTTTTGAATTAAAAGCAAAGAAATCAAGCCTTTTAATTAAGTTATAAATTTTCTCATAATAATTTCACCTAATAATAATTTGAATCTAATTATTAGAAAAAGAGGATTAATTAAAACTACATTTTATGACCTACATATAGTGGATCTTCTGATCTGTTTTCCCATAGGACATGTGTATCATATCATATCCCCTTAGAACATGAAAAAAATTAATTTTTTTCCTAAGAAATCTTTGACACACATGCTGACTACTTGGCTTTTTACAATAACAGTAAGAGAAAGATGAGATATTTACTTTTATGCAATATACAATTTTTTCTTTATTTCACTTAGTAGTATGTTACATTCAGTTATGAGTAATCATCTCTTCCCTTTCCCTTGTTAATGGATAATGTTTAAAAGCATTTTATGCAACCACTAAAGTTCAGATGTGTTATTACATTTACTAGAGCCAGTGATAGCTTTGGAAAGAGTTTAGTTACAGAAATGTTTTTGAAAAAAGGATGATGTTTTGTAATTGAAGACACCTTTGACATAGTGGGGCTGTATATGAACTGAAAGGTTTGCCACTGGACAATATGAATTTGTGACTCTTGAAGAGGATCAACTGTTAGAAGAGCGACTGTATTAAAGAAACCAGCAAGCTTGTTTCTCTCTGCCAAAGGGAGTTTATGGAGGATTGGAAAGAATTCTGAGAATTTGAGGTCTAAAATATTTCTTTCTGTTTTGTTCTGTGTAAAGAGCTAACCCCAAATGATATGGCAACCATAGCAAACTGCAGATAGGCTCTAAGCTCCAAATTTTAAGCTTGTGAATCAATTCCAGGTAAGGACAGTATACTCAAATTAATCTTTGCATAAGTTTTAATGTATATAGAGGAAACATCCCATAGACATTGGTTAAATTGAAATACAGTTTACACTGCCTTTGCTGAGCACTATAAAAATTGGGAAAAACATGTTGAAAATGTTGAGCCTAAAAATAAAAAGGTGACTATAGTGCTGGGTATTCTGATAGGAGAACACCATCAATTTTACATTTTGGAGTTTTCATAAAAAACCATAAACTGTTTTTGATTAAATGTGAAACACTATGAATATCTTCTATTTTGTGAAATTTGAACTTGGAATACTTAATGTGATCATACTAAAAGAAATGACACTTTGCCTTGAAGCTCTTTCCTGTATAGGGATAGACACCTGTGAGTTAATAATGGCAGTTTTTGATTCTTAGAATACTAATTAATTTTTTCCTTTCTCTTTTTCTTTCCCTCCTTCCTTCCTTCCTCCCCCCACCACCCGTTTTCTTTTTCCTTTTTTCCTTCTTTCTTCATTTTGTGATTGCTAGACATTGAACCCAGGGCCTTCAACATGCTAGGCAAATGCTGCATCACTGATCCAGCCTCTAAATTTGTTTAAATTAATATTAAACTTCCTTAGCCAAAGCTATAGAAAAGAAACATCATCATCCATTTTGAAATTACTTTCCAGTGTACCTACTTTCAATTAAGGCAAAGCTAGAACCCACACCCTCTGTGAATGCAAATGTTCCCATTTGTGTGATAAAGATATAAAGTATTAAAAGTATAATTTTTGCAATTTTCCCTGCCCTTCATCCTTTTCTAATGAGATCATAAGATCTGTTTAGATTTTTCTTTGTCTGTTTTATGTGGACAGGGATGTAGTGATAGAAGTTGAGAAAGGAAAAAGAGATAGGATGGGGGAATTAAAGAACAGAGGGGCTGAAAAATAAAATGTTAGAAAATTTAATGAATGAATAGGAAAAAGATTCCCTAGTACCAGTGAAGATCTTGAGAAAAGAAATTTCACTAACTGTCTTGCAGATCAGAAATTTAATAAAGATATCAAACCAGATTTTTAGGAAATGTAGTTACATAATATTTAATACAATTCATTTTCCATTATCACTTCTATAAAGACCTTCTGTAATGACTATGCTGTTGAAGGATTGGATCTGGATTTATTTTCCATTCATGGAATGAAATCAGCCTTAAATTTATAGCTGGAAGCTGATATATTCATATTATGGCTGAATAGATTTTTAAAGGAGTAAAGCGTGAAATAAGTCTTTTATTATGTATGATTTTTTACCTACAGTTATTAAATAACTCAGTGCAAATCTGCTAAAAATCTGGATTCTTTTTAGGTTGAATTTCATAATTTTTAATTGCATTTTTAATTTAATAATTTAAACACCTCATGTCTCTCCTTGATTGTGCACTGTTTTAACATTTTTCCCAAAAATATGGCTCATACCATGAGATAATAAGTTGACTATAGACTGGAGATTGACTACCCAGAAAACATTATAAAAATGGTTTCTTGAACTTTCTGACTTTCAAAATTAAAAAAGAAATTCCTTCAATAAACAGATTAAGAAATTTTAAAAAGGCAGGTTCATGAATGTTTCTGTATGTTTTAGTTATCAGAGAGTATTTCTGAAGACTTGTAATTTATGTAAGTTACTCATTTACTTTTGTAAAATAAAGTTCTATGTTTACGCATTTTAAACAGGTTTAATTATTTAAATATGTGCACCAGTAAATCTTGAAATGTTTTCTGTAAAATTTCCAAATGAATTTGGAACCCCTGGAATTGTGGGTTCCATGATGGGTAGGCTGTAAAGAAAAGGATATCCTTATATTTTACTGCTTCTGTTTAATTCTGTATGTATTTCAGCCTTGCTCTGACCACGATGAAGTTCAAAATTACACTTAAGATTATCACATTTACAGTTCTGTAAAAATTAAATGTAATTTAAAAGAAATTTTAAGTATACATGTTGAGAGACAGTGAAAAGGGAGTTTTCCAATAGCATAGATGTTAGAAAAAAAAAAGAAGTACAAATTAACCAGACATAGAATAGCATCATCAGACTTTTTAAAGACAAATATTCTTAACAGAGATCTTTATCAATCACTGAATATCCATCCCATAGAAATTTAAATACTTTAATGGAATTTATTTCATGAAGGTATACAGATGTTGCCGACAGAGTCATGTGGAAGACCATATTATTCTATCTCTTATTTTTCTAAATACCTTTATTTGTTGTATTATAAAAATAAATATATATGATTAATAAATTTAATGTTTACATCTGTTCTTATTTAATATATACTTGAAGACAGATAAATGTGGAAACTTTATATTACCTCTAAATGTATCCAGATCTATGTAAATGTATCAAGCACAATGCAGATAGTCTATGAGTGATATAGGACTATGCAGGTTGACAGCTGGAAAATGTGGCTAGCTATTTCTGACACTTAAAAGGTGTTGGATTACCCACTTTTTCCTTTTTTAGTATACTTATGGGATACTCTAAAGACTTTCTTCTGGCTTTCTACTTTTTCTTTTTGAAATGAGAAAAATTAAGCTGTGGTAGATAAAAAACCAGGAAATCAGCAAAAGAAAGTATGTGGAAGATTTTAGTATAATGGGATAAGCAGTGAAATCTTACAATAAGTTAAAAAGAAAAGGTAAGGCTCCTTAAATATAAAGAACTCTATTATGACCAAAAGTTTAGGTAGGAATTTGGGAATATGGGTAGGGATCTTACCTCTGAAATCAAATAAAAAACAATTAGTTTAATTGGCATCTTTAGACAAACTGCTCTGTATTTTTTTTTCTCTCTTACCACATTTCTCCTTACTCTTCCACCTAGCATGGCAGTCATTTTTTTTTTGTAGTTTCACAGGAGCAGCTGATTTTATACTTGAATTCGTCCTTGAAACAGCATTATTTTGATAAGCTGACTCAGCAGACTCTCTGAAAAAAATATATTTGCCTTTTTGCTACAAGCCTCTGAGAAGATATAGCAACACACCTTAGCTGTGTTCACATTTTTATGTTAACTATTATGGATTCAGACTGACACACAATATATATGCTCAGTAAGATCTATTTATATTCTGTTTGGAGTATTCATTACTATTTCTTAGAAGGTCTGGAAAATAGCTCGGCATGTTAATGTAACTTATTTTTGTGAACAGACACGAAAATTCTAAAACTTGCAAAATATACCAGTGTCAGTCAGCTGGATATGTTTATTTTCTTAGGCCACCATATAGCTATCATAAAATTCTGTAAATATAAAGTTATAAACTTATAACCTTTATTCAAAGCAATTCTGAAAACAATCAGTTTTCTTAGTGCTTTGATAATTATGTTTCCAAACTTGTGAAGATGAGCTAAGGAACAGTTATGGGTTTATTCCACGCTTCACTCTGTGAAAGCTATTAGAGTAATGGACTCATTCTTGGTCTTTCTAGGGACCATCTTCATAACAGTAGAGAAATACACAATATTAAAATTTTTTCTTTTGAGGGAAAAAGTCTCTACCACCTATTATAACGTGTAGGGCACTATAAAGTTAATTTAAAAATATAGACAAACCTAGCCTTAGAAGATTTAAAAACACAGTATTCTTCTCCCTCTCCCTCCCCGATAACCCCCTTCTCACTATAGTCACACCTGACAAGAATGCACTACATGAAAAATTGGTCATTTCAGCAAATCATTCTAATAACATCAGGCACGAAACTATTAAAAATAATGTAACAGTACAACCCATAGAGTTGAGGAAAGCTGTCTAAAAATAAATATTAATGTCAATTTGGAAGCTATTTGATCACAAAATATGAAAGAAAAGTCAACCATTTCTTTCTCATCTACCATCAAACTCTACATACATTATTAAGGATGCCACATCTGGACAGATTCCTTTAGGTTAAGTCCATGAACACTTCCCAAATACTTCTATACAAAGTTACACATCCATGCTGAGTTATTTATCATTGTGTAGCAATAATCTGTAGTGGGCCAGGGTCTTATTTGCAGGCTATTCAGAGGACCTATGTAGCATGATTTTAAAATCCAGGTGGAAAGCTTAAATAAGGTGTGCAGCCATAGTCTGAACAGGAGACTGGTTTGGGAAGTGATGTTTGGAAAATCAGAAGAGAGGGTAGTAGGGAGGACAGTTTTGTTTTAGAAATGCTGAGGCACAAAACACAGGTGCTTGTAGTCCTTTCATACATGAAATCCTTTCTCCTGTATGTGCATCATGTGTAAACGTAAAGTCTGTATGCTGCTGACTATTCGTCTCTGGTGTCCAATGAGTATGACTCCAATTCTCCTAACGTCACTGAGAGAAAGAGAGAAAGAGAGAGAGGGAGGGAGAGGGAAAGAGGGAGAGACCAAGGAAGGGGTGGGGGAGGAGAGAATATGAACATTTAGATTTTACAAACACAAGAGGAGAGAAAATGAATGCTTAGATACATTAAATATACACTAGTTCACCCTTGCCAAACATTGTGTAGCTTAATTGTTAAGCAGAGATCATAAATGAACAGAGAGATTTTATTTTTTCTTCTCTGGTCCCACAGAATGTACAGAGTTAATCTCAAATTTAATGATACAAGGGAAAATTTCATATCCAGGTACCTATGTAATATTCAGATAATTTATAGGCCTGAAGGCTGTATATGATTTAGGTAGTTATGTAAATTTGCAGCAGTAGTAGCGAAATGGTCAGTATGCAAGGCAGAAAATAGAATGTGGACTCCATTTGAGTTCTCATTGGTTTCTTAATAATCTGAAAAAGTGCCATTATGTTGAACCATATGAAAATGCTATTCCTGTCTTAATACAATGACAATTTCATATGGCTCAATCTAATTGCTTTAATATCTAGTTTTTAGCTCACATGTTCAGCATTTCTCTTATACTTAGGTAAAGGATGATCTTTGAGACAATGGAAAATGGATCGCCATTATAAAAAACAGGAGGATCTCTGAAGTGACATGATAATATTGTGTTAATATGAAGGTGGTAGTAATTATGTAATATTAATATATATGAATAATAAGTAAAACTATGTTGATATGAGCTATAATGTGAACAAGAATAATATGCATTTCAGAAGGCATTTTAAAATTGAATATATTCTTTCAAAAAATAATGGTTAAAATACAATGTCCAACTTCACTAGAAAAATAGAGATGGTAGAAATGACATATTAGCCTTAGGAAAAAGGTGTTATTGCTATAGCATTTGAACTTATAATTCTCTGAATATATCATACAATTATAGTAAAAGTCCTAATATCACTTACTCGATGCTCATTCTTGAAATCAAGTCAAATGTTGTAAAGCCTGCTGCCATGAAATTGTTCTTATATTGTCCCATCTTTATAGAATCCAGCCAGTCACCAACTGTGACAAACAAAGGATATTCAGAAACTTCACCAGGGGACTCCGGCATTCTACAGGGAAAGAAACACAGACACAATCATTTAAAAGTCAGACAAAGCTTTTCTTTTTCTTTATGCAATATTGTTACATTTAGTATTTTTATCCTCTAATTTTCTGTTATACAAATCAGTAATTAAAAACTTTTTTTAAAATCAAATCATTGATCTCTTTTATCTTTTTTCTGCTTTTTGCCACTGTTGATTGGGTCTTATATTTAATGGATTTTGAGATAGCTCATATCTTGCTATATGCATTTATTTAACTTTTTCTCTTACATAAAACTGCATTTTAAAACTTGAGGAATAGTTTGCTATGTATTCCTACAAGGAGAGGAACTAGTTACCGTTTCTGATCTGCCAGTGAATCCATGTCCTTTTACCTTTTTCACATTTGTTGTGATAGCTTCTCCTGTGTTATGGTTTGAATGCATGTCCCCCCAAAGCTCACGTGTGACAATTCAGGAATGCTGAGATGAAATGATTGGGTTTTAAAAGCATTAACTGACTTAACTGGCAACTGTAGGTTGGTAGGGCTCAGCTGGAGGAGGGTGGGTCATTGGGGGCCTGCCTTTGGGGTTTACATTCTGTACCTCGAATGGAGTTTTGCTCTCTGCTCTGCTTACTGATGTGATGCCTTCAACTCTCTGCTCCCTCTGCCACCTCATCTCACACCTGGAGGAATGGAGCCAGCCTTCCAGGGACTAAGACTTCTGAAACCATGAGCCTTCAAAATAAACCTTTCTTTCCTAAAATTGCTATTGCCCGGTCCTTGGGTCACAGCAGCGAAAAACTGACTGAAATATCCTGTTGTGGTGAATTCTCCTATGGTAAATTCATTGATCAAGCCTCCACTTATTTGCTTTTAAACATTCCACATGTATTTATTACTTACTAAAAAGTAATTGTTACTGTCATAGAACTTGGTTGTGTGAATGAGATTTATATACATTCAAGCATATGGTTTTGTAGTCCAAAGCAGATAGCAATAGGGCACAAAACAAAGTAAAATCAATGCAAGGTTGAATTAATCAGAAAAAGAAATGAAGCGTTGATGGATCATAAAGGCATTGTTATAGCCATTTTTTTGTTTCTAAGTCTGATGCAAAAGGTATTCTAGTTGGGGATATTTTTGTAGTTTTAACATAAAATAATAGGTATTTTGGAAAAGCTACGGTAAATAAGTATATGTAAACTCAGAGGGAATAAAATGACATTAATCTTAGAAATTACAGTAAAAGGAACTCAAAATTGTTTACTTAAGTCATTCTAGTAAAAGACTATATTGTTCTCCTTCTAGAAATACATGAAAATTAATGTCAAAGACATTTTATGTGCTTTGAAAAATACTTGGTAGTAAAAGTGCTTTTAAAGAATAGATCTACTGGCCCTGTAGAATTATAAGTGTATCATTTAAAAATTTCTTAGATTTAGAACTTTTATTAACTAGCAAAACAGTAAGAATCTTTAATAATGTTTAGTGTTGGAGTCCAATCAGTATTTTCTAAATAAGGAACATGTTCTTAGAAATCAATCACCCAATTACTTTCATTAGAACACTGAAGGTTAGTCCAACTTTTAAAAATTTTATAAAGTTAAACAATGAAAGAATCCATACAGACTTAACTAGAGTCATAATTTTTAACATTCATATTTAGGATATTTCAACATAATGTTCTTATCATTCCATATTCTACCCATTTAATCTGAAACTAGAAACTTCTACTATATCAAAAACATGATTAAACCACATGAAGTAAGAATTGTTCCACTGTGGAGCCAAAGGGCATATGTGTGATATATAACTCTGTATTCTGCTAAAATATGTGCAAGTGGACAACCATTGCATTATATTGAGCTCCACAGAGATAACAGCAGGGAAAGTGAGAGCTGGATGGGCACCAGGCAACTCTGTGCCTCTCTGAGGAAAACTAAACATGGCCAAAGGACATCCTGAGAAACCCAGAGCCAAAATGTCATCATATGCATTCTTCGTGAAAACTTGCCAGGAGGGGCACAAGAAGAAGCACCCAGATGGTTCAGTCAACTCAGAGTTTTCTAAGAAGTGCTCAGAGAGGCAGAAGACCATGTGTGCTAAGGAGAAAGGAAAACTTGAAGACATGGCAAAGGCAGACAAGGCCCACTATGAAAGAGTAATGAAAACCTCTACCCCTCCTGAAGGGGAAACAAAAACAAAGTTCAAGGATCCCAATGCACCCAATAGGCGGCCATTGGCCTTCTTGTTCTATTCTTGAGTATCACCCAAATATCAAAGGAGAACCTGTCCAGTGGGGATGTTGAAAAGAAACTGGGAGAGATGTGGAATAACACTGCTGCAGAGGACAGGTGGCCTTATGAAAAGAAAGCTGCTAAGCTGAAGGAAAAATATGAAAAGGATATTGCTGCCTACCAAGTTAAAGGAAGACCTGATGCAGCAAAAAAGGAGTTGTCAAATCAAAAACATCAAGAAAAAGAAGGAAGATGAGGAGGATAAAAAGGATGAGGAGGAGGAGGAAGAAGATGGTAATGAATAAGTTGGTTCTAGCCCAGCTTTTTTTCTTGTCTATAAAAACATTTAACCCCCCCCCCATATACAACTCACTCCTTTTAAAGAAAAAATTGAAAGGTAATGCTGTGTAAGATTTGTTTTAAAAGTATACAGTGTCTTTTTTGGTATAGTTAACACACTACTGAATGTGTCTTTAGATAACCCTGTCCTGGTGGTATTTTCAATAGCCACTAACCTGCCCTGGTACAGTATGGGGGTTGCAAACTGGCATAGAAATTTAAAGTAGGTTCTTACTGGTGCACAACACAAATTAGTTATATATGGGGGTGGTAGATTTTTCATCTTCAGTGTCTCTGATGCAGCGTATATGAAATAATTGTTCTGTTAATTGAATATCACTCTGTGTTTGCCGCTATTTTATTGATATTCTGAATATTTCTAAGTAAACACAATTTTTTTCTTAAATCAAAAATATGTGTGAGTGATAGTTAGGTTCTATGATTACTGCCGAAGGTGAAAACTAAAATTCGCTAACACACACACACAAAAATCCTTTAAATTACCCTTAAGGGACCTGAGTCTTTTAAGAGGACAAGTGGTACATGGTTTCAATTCCTAAAGACTATGAAAAGTGTTCCCCTGAAATTCAGGACAGAGTTCATACTAAAGGCCTAGAATTATTATTATTATTTTGGTTTTTCTTTGCTGACGTTTAGTTGAAAATGGAGATGGGGGTGAAGAGGGATGAGGGGGAAATCCAGGGGATTTTACTCTTTATATATAATTAAAATTTGCATAAATTAGGTGTACGTGTCTTGAGATTACAGCCACTGTATTCTACATTGAGTCTGATTACCCTTAACAGCAAATCCTGTCTTTTATTTTTTTAAAGCACTACTCAATTTTGTTATCACATTTAATATTTTGGAGACTAAGTCATTTTTTTCTCTGATAATATAAAAGTGTTATGGACTGTGGGGTGTTTCATTCTAGTTAATATCAAAATGAATCTTCATTTGACCTGAAGTAAAGATTAGTCGTGGTGGCTCAGTGGTATTGTGCTTGCCTGGAATGCACGATGACTTGTGTTCAAAACTCAGCACCATGTACACAACTAAGTGTTGGACCAACAAAACCAGATGAAAAAACTAAATAAAGTTGATTCTCTCTCTCTCGCTCTCTCTCTCTCTCACTCTTCCTCTCTCTCTTTAAAAAAAAACAAAGATTAGTCATGTACAAAAGTCGAATAGCTATTAACAAATACATGAATTGTTGCTCCATTTCATCAAAATTTCCTAGAGGTGTTCATGTTAATAAATACTATCAAATAAAACTTCATGTATGAAATACTAAATAATAAAGGTCTTCTTGGCAAAATTATATAGGTTTTTATAGCATTTCTCAGAGTGTTAGACTCTAATGTTCATTTTGAATATTCTTGTAAGAGAATTTTGTATTTTACATTATTTTATTAAATTATGTAACCAGTTTCTGTGGAATATATTTAGGGAAATAACTACTGTACTTCACTGACTGATATTAAATATCAAAATGACTAGGGTACACTTATTAATAAAAATAAACTCACTTCATAGAAAATTGAAATGTCTTCTTTTAAAACAATATGGCTCTTACGCATTTAATTTCTTGTCAAATAAGTTCGTCAAAACTGAACAAAATTAAAGGTGAGGAGATCTCATGAAAATCAAAAGGAGACCAGTAGAGTAGAGGAAAGGGACTAGGGGCAGGGAGGAAGGTAGGGAGAAGAGAAATACTATGTTGTGCACATATGTGAATATGTAACAACAAATCTCACCATTATGGATAATTCTGAAGCATCAATTTAAAAAATAAAAAAATGGAGCAAAATTAAAAGAATGTGTTTAAGTGACTCTTTCTTTATACCCATATGCCATTCTTGATGCACACACATAATCAGATGACTTCCACTTTTCTGTGATAATGCTGGAATAACTCTTAAGCTATCACAATTTCCTGTAACTGGTGTGTGGAAATGTAATTTGCAAATTTTATGTCTTTAATATAAAATGGCAATGAAAAGACATTCTGTAAACTAAATGATTGACATGGCCTATTTCTCTGTTGAAAGCATCCACTATTTGCTCCCAGAATGTTTCAGTATAATAATTCCTTTCCTTTCTACACATCTTTAGTAACCTAGTTACTCTTTGGCCTTTATATGACTGCACTGGCAGTTGATTTAGTAAGGTCAGGGTCCCCTCATTGTTCACAGCCACTGTGCAATAACTTTTCTTTCACCTTATCTTATAACAAAGTTGAAAAATGCTGCTATTTTCTGGCTTCAAGGGCTGGGTACCTTCATCCTCACACGAATTCTCTGGAACATTACCTAATAAACAGTAAATGCCCTTTCTTTATCAAACATGTACAAAGATAAATTCAGTCTGCTGTTTGCTGAGCATATAGAAATTTCTGTTACGTGGTGATTAGTATGTGCTGCCCATCTGAGAAATGTCTTCACAGAAAAACTAGACACTCACATTTTAAGAGTGTGCATTATAGAACAGAAGGTGGGGGGGTCTGCTCTTTTGCTCAGAAAAATGAGGAGGAACTGGAATTAGTAAATTTCAGGTACAAATTATGGTCATTCAGAGAAAATGGCTGGAATTTAGGTATAATAGGTAATGTTATAGTTGAAGGGAAAAATAAATAAATACCCCTGATACCTCCAAATATGTAAAAGTGAATAGCTCTGATAGAGCCAAGAAGTTTTTATTCTAATGAGTCCTTTGAGTTCACAATAGTAACAGCTTTTTAGTTTAGAAGATTCTTAGGTTATTAGTAGATATCAACACTGCCCTTAGAAAGTTTTTATCCTCAAAATTCATGTTTTATATTTATCACTTACATATGATCTAATAATAAATCTATTAAAAACTATTCAAGAAAAAATATATTTTAAGAAACATTATTGCAAGTAAAATCTGGTTTTAATATGAAATGATCACATACTTAAAAGCTTTTCTCTCATTCTACTTTAGCATAAATTATTTTTTCTTTGTTCTCTTTAGACAGCAGAAATCTATAGTCTATCCTATTTTATATTGCTTTTATTTTAAAAAATTATTAATATTTTCCACATTTCCACAATCTTCATACTTAAATGAGTATATAATATTCTATATGTTGATGCTTAATAATTTTTAATACCCCAAAGTTAGACTCAGATTGCTAACAATACTCTTTTATTATAGAAGATCATGTAGTCTTAGAGGATGTATCTTTTTGCTTCAGTTGAATTACTTCCTTGGAAAGAAATCTATAAGAAGAATTTTTTAAAAGAGTATATTAAAACTCCCTGAATGGTAGGAACCCTAGTGCTTATATCTTTACTTTATATGTAGGCCCCAGCACAACACTGAAAACATTACAGGAGTTCATTAAATGAGTGATGATTTACACTTAAGTTTTAAATTCTCTACAGAAAAATCTGATCTATGGCATGATGGCTGATTCATGATGAATGATCTATTTTTATTTAATTCCATTATGAAAACATCTGAAAAAATAAGTGCCTGCTGATATTGTTGTCAACCTATTAATGAATATGCTGTTTAACTTATTCTTTATATTGTAAAGTTTATTTGTACTCATTTCCAGGCTTCAGAAAATAGGCAGTACTGGGAGAGCATACAGTTAACGGTTCACATGCAATTGTAATCAGACCTAGAACCACAACAGCAACATATCCCCCATCCAGTGTCATTGCTTCTCAATGAGTTTCTCATCTCATGACTCAGAAACTACCTATATACTACCTACCTAGTCATTGAAGGAAAAATTTACTTACTCAGATAAAAAGAAAATATCATATTCTTTTCAGTTAAGCCTAGCATTCAACTTGACCACAAGTAAAAGTAATAAAACAATCTAGATACTTAAAAAATTAAAGCATAATTTGACTCAAAGTGCTATAAAATCTCTAAAATATTGAAATATGCCACTTATCTTACATATGATGCTTGTAGTTCCAAACTGTCTGACTCTGGACAGTATTAAATTGGAAGCATGAATTATTTTTGTCACACTTTTCAGTTTTTAAATTATTACCATTATTTAATTGGCACAATAAGGTTGATAACTGGAACAAAATGGGAAGGAATAAAAATAAATATTTCAAAGTAATTAATATAAAATGAAAAACTTGTTTTCTTTGCGGTCATACAATCAGAAATGCATATATAGTAACAATATGATATGCCCGTCATCCTAATCCAGAATCACCCACCCCCAGTCTCTTGACTCTTCTATATTTCCTACATATAACAAATATAAAAATCTTACATATATATATGTAAGATTTTGCCTTTTCCAGAATTAAATGATTGCAAAAGTATTATTAGGCTTCCTCATTGTTTAAAGAGTAAGATACATTTTTGATTCCCCCCTAGATTCCTCTCTATCATCCCTCTCTTTCCTCTCCCTTCCACCTCTGCCCCCACCCCACATACCTATGGTTCCCCTATTTATGTGTTGCTTTGATTTTAGTACATGGGTTTGACAACCTTTCATTCAAGTCTGGGTTTTGCTCTAGCCTCCAAAATTGAGGGGAAACATTTGACCCTTGAGTCTCTGGGTTTGGGTAACTTCGCTCAGCATTATTTCTTCCATTGCCATCCATTTACCTTTAAAGGCTGTAATATCATTATCTTTAATACCTGAGTAGAACTCCATAGTATATTTAAAAATTTTTTAAAAATTAAAAGTAACCCTTTTTTCCTATAAGTCTGAGTAGAGTATCCAGCAAGTGTTCCCTAGAGTCAGGATAATAGTTCACTGAACTTCAAACCAATTTTTGTGAGGATTTGTATTACATGCCAGTTACAATGCATTGGCAGTAGCTATTAAAATGTGGTCATGAGAGGGACAGGGAGGCAGCATCTGAGCTCAGTGGGAAAGAGTTGTAATGATTAGTAATGTCTGCTATAGCAAGAAAAAAATAGCAAAATGTATATTTGCCAATGTTATCATTCTGATGAAAAGCATCCCCCAAATGCTCAATATGTGAGATGTGCAAAAAAAAAGTAAAGCAATGAAATGATTGGGTTATGACAGTCTTAACCCAATCAGTGAGTTAATCCCCTGATTAACTGGCAACTGAATGCAGGTAGGGTATGGCTGGAGGGAGTGGTTCACTGGGGCATGCCTTTGGGGTATATATTTTATATCTGGTGAGCTGAGTCTCTCTCTCTGCTCCCTGGAGCTACGCCTTCTACCATGATGTTCAGCCTCACCTTGAGCCCTGAGGAATGGAGCTGACTATCTGGTATGGACTAAGACCTCTGAAACCATGAGCTCCCAAGAAAACTTTTCCTCCTAAAATTGCTCTTGTCGGGTCCCTGGGTCACAGCAATGAAAAATCCGACTAAAACAACCTACATCAGAAAAATCAGAAATGGGGCTGGAGCGATAGCTCAGCAGTTACGGCGCTTGCCTGGCACGTGCGAGTACGCCAGTTCAAACCCCAGCACCACATACACAACGAAGTTTCAGAGGAATGAAAGTCACATGAAAAAATAAATAAAGATTTCTTCTCTCTTTCTCTCTCCCTCACTGTCTCCTCTTTCTTAAAAAAAATAAAATAAAAAAAGAAAGAAAAATCAGAAATGCCTGAGTGTATAATTCCGGAATCATGTTCTTGCCATATTTTCCTCATCCCTCTTTATTATTATAATTATGACTTTCTTTACTCAACTAATATTCTTTAAAAGGCTGGTCATTTTGGAGGATGTTTGGAGAATATGGACTATGTATGTTCTACTTATTCCCATAAATGAGGACATATCCTACTTGTTTGTATATACTCGGTGGAAAACAAAATAACAGGCTGTGCTACAGTAAACTTTGTTTTGGGATTGTAGTATGCTCCATATATGAAGTTAAATAAAGTCCAAAGAAAATCTAACTGGAAATGTAAAAATGCACCCTCTCTTTTTATAATCATATTTCTAAAATAGTGCTATATTAGGAAACATCTTCCTGTACTATGTAGTGGAATGAATAAGAGTTGGTGAATCTTACTCCTGCTCTTCTAGTTTATTGCTGTGTATCTTTGGGAAGGTTAGCCATTTTGAGTCTCCTTTTCCTTATCCGAGGGATTCCTTCAGATAAAGTGATTAAATAACATAACTTATAAAACTGCCTGGTACAATGACTGGTACACAGTAGACTCTCAACAAATGGCAGTAATTGTTATTGTTGATAAAATATATTACAAACTATACTGGTATTACTATAAGTATTGGTAGTACTATAAGTATTAACATTAATCTTATAATTATCTTTTTCTAGGAGTACAAAGGAGTTGAATTTACATTTTCTAATGGGCCGATAGAAGTTTTACATCTTCTGATCAATGAATGTTTCATATCCTCTATTCCTTCCACAAAACTTAGCACTCAGTTTCAACACTAGTTTTGACCAGGCAGTTATTTCTCCATCATTAAAAAAAATTAAAAGTGATAGCAGCAGTGATCAAAACAAAATTTGTAAGATGTCCATGACTTGGTATATAGAGATAAAGAATTTAGCAAGTGCTGATTATATATTTGTGCATAGGCAGCATTCAGCATGATCTCTTCCAAAATGAATGGAAGATTTTGTATCAAGTTGTTCATAAAATAGCATTATTGGTGTACTATTAACTTAATGCAGAGGATTAACCCTACAGTCTTAGAATGTTTTTTCTAAAGCAAAGGTTGTGATTATGGTATTGGTATGAAATTTTCACTATCTTCCTCACACACATATTACTGTGTGCCAAATGCTTGAAAGTTCTACAGGAGACTTATATGTATTAAGGAACCTGGTGGTTGGAGTTCCTTAGAGCTAAAATTCTGAAAGATCCTAACTGTTTTCCAGTGAGTAGTGAGAATATGCCTGAAGTGTCTTGGCCTGGGCAGAACATGATTTCCGAGGCCCTTGACTATTATAGACTGGCACTCTTTCTGGATCACTACTGCCCATCTGTGAATGCCACTGTTGAACTGATGATCAGGAAGCGCATAATCTGTAAAAATTCTTTGTCAGTGACATGCTGGGGACTTGGAGCAGGACTGAAAGAGATATTCACCTATTACATTATAGCTCCGCTCAAAAGAACAATGGTCAGCTGACTACAACCTAGTGTGCTCAGTAGGCTTCAGAGAATGGAAGAACTGGGGTGAGGGTTAAGAGAATGGAGAACAAATGTGTAGGACAAAGTGGCTGGGGTGGAGAGGTAAGCACAGTTTGGTAAAGGGCCACCATATAGTTGTCGGGTCACTTAGTCCTACTCAAATAGACTCTGTGGGAGTAGCAGCAGCTACAAGGTTGATCCTGAGAGTTATGAGGGAGCAAATGGTGTTTCAAAGTTTAAACACTGTTCCAGATGCTGTTCTACACACAATCTTGGCCTCAAGCTGGCCTCTTTCTTACAAAGGCTATGCACTACCTGACAGCTATACATTATTCTTTGGAACACAATTATAAGGCATAATAATAAGGCATAATAAGAGGAATAAATGTGAGGGTACTTTGAAATTAAATTTATGGAAGTATCATTGTTTATATCAATATGGTTGTTTTGAAAATTATTTTTTACAATTAATTAGATTTAAGGTTATACTCCTGATATCAGCATTTACACTTATGTATCCATATACTTTCTTGTATAGGAGAGAAAGCAAGTATGTTGGGCTCTGAACACTCCCATGGGAGGACCTCAGGCACAAGAATATCAGCAGAAGGATGAGATTTGCTGCTTCAAATAATGAAAGCCTTTTCTGACAATTTTTTTTTCTATTAGTACTGTGACTTTTAAAAGGAAAGATTACAGATATAGGATTTGTGAAATTTCCAATATGCTAGTATAAAATTATTAAACTGTGGGTTTCAAAGCCTTCCTCATCCCCTTTTGTCACCTTATATTCTTTCCCACTTACTACTCTGTCAAGAGAAAGGATAAAAGCTTCTCAGGTGAACCCCTAAGCCAAAAAGCAATTAGAGTAGAATAAAAGTGACAAGGACCAAGTGTATCAGTTAGTTATGTCAGCATAGAAGTGTGAGAAAAATGAGGGAGTTTGGGGACACTAGAGAAAAGGAGAGTGCAGGAGAGTTTAACAAGAGTTGGTGTCAGACTCCTTTACATGTTTGAGAGATGTATAAAAAGATGTTATGTTTCCTTAGTCCAACATCACTCTGGAAAAGACATCTGGGCTCTGGAGCTTGGGAGATGGAGGATCTTATCATAAAACAAACCCTAAGTATTTTTCTTAAAGCTAATATAGTTATCCTTTGACCACTGCATCTCTTCTGCCTCAACAGCTTCAGTTCTGGGGTCAGGGTCAGAGTGGGTGGGGGGTATTGAGGGTACGGGGATGGCAAAGGGACCCATTCAGGCTTTTGTAAAAATAAGATGCTGATAAGGCTCAGACATGAAATCCTTAGAACTCTGGTTCATTTTTTTTCTGAAAAGTATATTAAGGGCAAAAGCAGTGGCACATATGTCTTTGTCAGAAACAAGGATAGCAAATCAGTCACAAAACTTCCATTTGGTCTCCCAGAGATTAGACTGTAGAATTGAATCAAACTGCCAGCCTTATATAAAGCACCTGGTTCCTGGCCTACACTGGGGCAGGGCTATCACAGAGCTTGACCTGATTCACACACCTAACCAAATCATCTGCTTTTTGGCATTTTCTCAGATTCTTCATGAATATTTTCCAAATATGATTATCATTCATAAGCTTGAAAATACAAACAAGAACTTATTTTATTTTTTTTTCCAAAAGAAGACTCTTACCTGCCTGCCTCTATAGCTATAGCACAACTAAATGGCTTTGTTGATGGGGACTGGATATAAAGTCTGTTAATTTTGTACCACAAGAGGCTCAAATTAAAATATTTTAGTTTTAGAGACACCATAGTCTTCTTCCATGAGTGCAGCCTCATTTTATGGTACCTTTCTGTTAAGACTTTCCCCTAAATATTAAAATATGCCAAAGCTCCTCAATAAAACACATGGAGGGGCTGAAGCAGTGGCTTAGCAGTTATGGTACTTGCCTGGCATGGTCGAGAACTGGAGTTCGAACCCCAGTATCACGTACACAACTAAGTGTTGGAGCAACAATGGCTACATGAAAAATTAAATAAAATTGATTCTTTCTCTCTCTCACTGTTCCTCTCTCTATAAATAAGACAGAAAGAAAGAAAAGAAAGAAAACATATGGAAACAAAAACCAAGTTGAATTTCCTCTAACTACTTCTCTTCCTCATTGCAGCATGTTTCTGGAAACAAAAATTAGTACAATGTGTTGCTCTTCTCTCTGAATTCACATTCACTCCTCCTCTATTGTAAGCTGGCTTGCACTACTTTATTGAAAATTCTCTTGTAAAAGCTGCTCTGAACACCAGAATGCCTTATTGCTAAATCCAATGGACACACTTCACTTTTTATTTCACTGAAATTTTATGAAGTCTTGGACATTACACTCCTTGAAACTTTCTCTTCTTTGGGTTAAGATATGGCTCCCTGCAGTTTCTTCATTACTTGTTTGACTCCCCTTTCTCAGTCTCTTTTGGCTACACCTTTTTTCTTTTTAGTTTCTAAGTCTTCATGTTCTAGAAGGCTGCCTTATTTTCTTATTTATTTGCATTTTTATATTCTTTGATTTTCCTTTTTAAAATTTTTTTAATAGAGAGGGACAGTGATAGAGAGAGAGAGAGGGAGAAATAATTTTTATTTAGTTTTTCATGTGATTTTTGTTGCTCTGAGACTTCACTGTGTTTGTGGGTGCTGGGGTTTCAATTCGCATACTCACGCATGCTAGGCAAGCACTGTAGCTGCTGAGCCACTGCTCCAGCCCCCTCTTCTTTGATTTTCTGAACTACACTTAATGCTTAAGCTACACTCTACATGTAGCTTCAAATCTACTTTTCCAGTCCAGATATTTTTACCTGAGGTCCAACCTATAAACTTATCTACCTATTGGATATCTCCACTTAGATGTCCCAAGGCATCTCAGACTCAACATGCTGAATATGATCTCATTTCTACTACAAAATTTGTCCTTCTTCCTCTTTCCATGATTATACCATCCATCAATTTGTCTAAGAAAGAAACCTGATAAACATCCTTGATTCTAATTTTTTTTTTTGGTACTGGGGACTGAACCCAGAGGTACTTAACCACTGAGCCACCCCCACAGTGTCTTTTTATTTTTAATTTTGAGATAGAGTCTCCCTAAGTTGCTTAAGGCCTCTCTATGTTGCTGAGACTGGTCATGAACTTGCAATCCTCCTGGCTCAGTTTCCCAGATTGCTGGGATTACAGGCATGCACCACTGTGCCTGGCTACATCCTTGATTCTTTTCTCTCCTCCTCCCTCCATATTCAATCAGTGACCAGGACACTGTTTTTCCTGCCCCAGTAATAAACATATTCTTAGCTCCTGACCTCAAGTTTATTCCTATTTAATAAGTTAGGTCCTCATCTTTTCTAGCTTGGATTGCTGAAAACATCCAACCATCTGTTTCCAGTCTTGTTCCTTGTTTTTGCACTCACAGTTGAAATCAACCCTAGGATGATCTTTCAGAAATGCATATGTGATCATGTCGTTTTCTTTCTTAAAAAAGTCCTTCAACAACTGTCCATTGTTTTAATGATAAAATCCCAAAGTGCCTTCTTCCCCACCCCCACTCCTTTACTGCTTCATGTGTTGGACTGCTTTAGGGAAGATGGGCTAGAGTAATAGTTTAATCTCTAGCTATTTCATGCTTGGTTTCACTTTACTGAGACTGCCAATTAGTGATTTAGAGGTGAACTCTTATATGCTGTGCGGTGAACTGAAGCCTATCTCAAATAGTCCTTGAAAGGCTTCGGCTTTATTATCACTAAAACAGTGCACAGACTTGAACCTGTAGCCTAAAGTTGAACGTCTACGTATCCTCTTGGCTATCCCCTGAGTTGGGAAAATGAACTTTGAAAATGCTGTAGTTATTTCCTAAGTCTAATTTGTCATAAAAGAAGAAATATATTTCCAACTTAATGATATTTTAAATGTAATATTTTCAGACATAGATGACAATTTTTTCTTCAACTTTTCTCCTTATAATTGCTTTTCAGAGAGGTAAGTAAATCTTCTCAACTCTACTGACTTTTATAAAATGGTGTATGAGTACCTATTTCTTGTCTTGTCATCTGTCCTTTTCTAGTTTTAGGACTGGAAAGTAACAACAGCTAGATGTGATCATATCAGCAGGAAGCATCCTTGCTCTTCGCTGATTCAGAAATTACCCATCTTGCCTGCCATTTCAGGTAGAGAGACAGAATACAGAATGGACAAGAAAATTAGAGGGGCTGCATGTGCGCATGCACATACCATTCTAGTTATAGAAGTAAAGAAACATCCATAAAGAAAGAGATAAATATCAAAGACCCACATGGTGAAATATAAACAAAGATAAGATAAAGGGAAAAGAGAAGGGAAGATGCTATTTTTTTTCTTATGAAAAAAATCCATAGTTTAATGTCAATAATTTATCTTTTCAGCTGATAAATAAAATGCAGTTTATACATAAGGCTGACAACTAGGTAGTTTCCAAGGCAAACTCTTTTGCCTCTACCTGTTATTTTTGACTGTGGCCTAAAAGAAATTATGATTCTCAAGGGGAAAAAAAATCAACATTATGCATCTTACACAAGGATGTCCTCCACCAGCGTGTGAAGGGCACTGGGATTGCGGATCAGTTTGTCAAGGAAGCTGACAATGTCAGTAAATTTTGGTCTGTGATTTCTCTCCTTCTGCCAGCAATGGAGCATCAGCTGGTGTAGAGATGCTGGACAGCCCATGGGAGCTGGAAGTCTGTAACCTTCTTCAATGGACAGAATGACCTAAATGCAAATAAACACAGATTATTCTCTTATTTTGGGGGAATCACCGCACATATGCTAAGTAACAATTACTGTATATGCAAGCAACGAAAGCCAAAATATTGGTGAGCATGAAAACTTCTTGTGAATACAGGTGGTCCAAGAAAGGATAAATACCAAACCTCTGAACAAGAACTGCAAGTATCTCCACAGTGCCTGCCAACTCCTATTACAGGAAACAGGTTTTAAACATCTTGTGCTACTGCTATACATAAAGTAGTTAGATTTCACCATAATCTCAAGAAAGAGTTTTTGTGTGATTAAGCTGGAACATCTCAAAACCCAGTCAGAATATCAGAAAGTTAGTGTGTAATCCATGCATTTGGTCAAATTAATGCAAACTACATGTGATGATCACTTCAGGTAAATTTAAGAAAAATTATGCAAAAGCATGATTTCCTGAATCATTTTTCCTTTTTATAATAAGGTCAATGTATTTTCTCTTCTCACCATCATTCCTTCTTTATTGTACTTGATTTCTTTTCATTTACTTCTAGCTTTCCCTGAAGTTTGACACTGATCTGACAATGAAGTCATCCTCCCATAACTTCTAAGGCTGTTTAATCCTTGAAATGCTAGCAATGGCCAGTTTAAGGTCACCAATCAGTAGAAACATTTGGCTCCAGTATCCAACAGAACTTTCTGTGATGATGTGTATCTTTTCTCTGTATGACTTAGTAGCAACCAGTCATATAAGTCCATTCAGTACTTGAAATGTAGCTACTAGGACTGGAGAACTGAATTTTTAATTTTAGCTAGTTTTAATTCACTAAAATTTAAATTAAACAGCTACCTTCTGTGGGATAGCTGCTCTAAGGAAAAGAATCTGCATAAGAAAGCAAAGTTAAGAGTACAACAAGATGACAACAAGTTTTTTCTTCGTACTTAGGAAATCACACAAGATCAGGAAGGACACTCATCTGTTTAATGTATAACTCACCTCGGAATTTCCTAGAAAGACAATAAAAATAATCCTGAATCCATGTTGCTTAGTTTTTAGTAAAATGATCAAAAGTATTCATGTGAACTTGTATTCTTATATCATCTCCCGAGAAAAATAAAAGACAAAGGAAAGTCTTTATTTTCCCTATTTTTGAGGTGGGAATGAGGTAGGAAAGAGGAAGTAATTACAGGTAGAAAGGAGAAAAACTGGGAAGGAAAGAGGAACTATAGCATAAATCTAAAAATCCCATGAATACCCTCAACTCCACCTGCCTAGGCCTGTTTTCCTAGAAGCCTGAATTCTTAAAACGTCTAATAAATCTTAGAGCACTGTGAATGCAGTTAATTAGTGCCTATATACCTTGTTAGCTTACAGAATGTATTTTTAGACTGATTAAGAAAAGCTGAGGGGGGCTGGAGTAGTTACTGTGCTTGCCTGGCATGCACAAAGACAGGGGTTTAAACCCTAGCACCTCATTCACAACAAAGTATTGGAATAATGAGGGCCCCATGAAAAATTGATTCTCTCTCTCTCTCTCTCTCATTGTCCCTCTCTCTCTTAAAAAAACAAACAAACAAAAAAAGAACCTGGGGTGGGGGCAAAGAGGGAAAGTTAAAAACCCATGATGTGAGTACAACAGTCCAAGTGCTATGTGCTAACTAGATAATGTCAAGTTGAAGATTCTGTGAAGAATCAGACCACTATGACTGTTCTGTGGTCCACCATCAAAAGAATCCAGTCTTTAAGTTGACACATCCCCACCTACCTTTCATGCTCAGCAATTCCTTTAAAGGAAGCCTGAGGCCCCTAAAGCACTTCTCACTCTCCAGCACCTACACCCTTCTCCCTTGGAGTGCTAGATCCTGCTCTATTGTTTGCTATCCTGAGTAAATCTCCTTGCTTTATTAAATAAATTTTGGCTTGTGCCTCTTTTGATACCTTCTGAATTCCCTTCTGTGTGGTAAAAGCCTGCCAGGGTTGAGTTGAGTTCCCCCTCTCTTTCTGGAAATCTCCTGGAAATTCTTCTGGTGACAGAAAAACTGAGAGTCAAATGAATGCTTAAAGACAAGGAGGAGGGGTGAGTTAGGGAAAATTCAAGGAGTGACAAAGACTCAACGTTCTTAAGTTCCTATACAAACACAACGTAGGGAATCTCATCAACATGTACATCATTAACAGGGCACAAATTTTAAAAAAGCTTAGTAAATAACAGAAAATCTAGTAGAATAGAGGTAAGAGAACAAGGGGTGGAAGGGGGGAAGAGGAAATACTGGGGACTGAATTAGAGCAAGTTATACTCTGTGCTTTTATAATTATGTCATTGTATATTCTACTGTCATGTATATCTAAAAAGAACCAATAAAAAAGACAGTGACAGTTCAACCTCAACCCAACCCATCCTAACAACCAAAATATAAAAATGTGAATTTTAATATTGTTAATAGAAAAATTTACTGCAACACTGTCTACACATTTTCTGTAACTATAAACAAAACACTGACATTTCATTATTATTTATTTTCTAATTAGTACCATTTGACATGGCCCTAAAATATTCTGAATTTATGTTTTAAGGTAGTTTATTTAAAAAAAGAAGAAGCAATAATAGATCTTCAGGAACCTTTTAACTGTTAAATTTCAACCTTGTTACTATTAGGGACTTTCTCATAATCCTATCAGTGTCATTGTGACTACAATCACAAAGGATATTAATATTTTTCTGCTAATTTTGTTCCATAGAAAGAGCCTGTTCAACAAATGGTGTTGGACAAATTGGAAAACCATGTGTAGACAACTGAAGCTGGATCCTTATCTTTCACCCTGCACAAAAATTAAACATAAATGGGTCAAAGATCTGGATATTAATCCAACAACTTTGAACTTACTAGAAAAAGAAGTAGGGTCAACACTACAGGACATAGGAGTTGGCAGTGCCTTCCTTAACAAAACTCCCATGGCCCAAGCAGTAAAGTCAAGAATAAATGAATGGGATGCAATTGAACTAAAAAGTTTTTGCACAGCTAAAGATCTAGTCAAGAGCATCATGAGTGAACCTACAGAATGGGAGAAAACCTTTGCTTGCTACACCTCACAAAGGGCTAATATCCAGAATATACAAGGAATTAAAGAAACTAAACACCAAAATCACAAACAATCCAATCAATAAATGGGCTACGGATCTTAAAAGAAACTTCTCTCTAGTGGAAGTTCAGAAAGCCCATAAATATATGAGAAAATGCTCTACATCATTAGCTATAAGGGAAATGCAAATCAAAACTTCAATGAGATACCACCTCACACCTGTTAGAGTGGCAAAAATGAAAAATTCTAACAACAACAGATGCTGGAGGGGCTGTGGGAAAAGAGGAACACTGTTATACTGCTGGTGGGACTGCAAACTGGTTCAGCCATTATGGAAAGCAGTGTGGAGAATCCTAAAAAATTAAAGATGGAACCACTTTAGACCCAGCTATCCCACTCCTGGGTATTTTCCCAAAAGAGTTAGAATCAGCATATTATAGTGATGTGACTTCCTCAATGCTTATAGCAGCTCAATTTACTATAGCTAGATTATGGAACCAACCCAGATGCCCCTCACTGGACGAGTGGATACAAAAACTTTGGTACATATATAAAATGGAATACTACTCGGCCATTAGAGAAGATGATATTATGGCTTTTGATATCAAATGGATGGAGATGGAAAGAATTATGCAAAGTGAAGTATCCAATCTCAGAGACTCAAGGGCTGAATGGTTTCTCTCATGTGTGGAAGCTAGAATACATCGGGAAGCAGTATGTTAGATGGCTAAGCTAACAATAGCTTCAAATACTATGATTCTTATTGCAACAGGGAGATGACTCCCTAGGATACTTGGAGGCATAGGCAGGGGGCGGGGGGAGGGTGAAGGAAGAACTCCTGGGAGACTGGAGAGTGGGAATATGGGGGAATCATCTAAGAAGGAGATCTCTATTCTCCAAGAGATATCCATTTAACTCAGGGGTTCTTCTGGGGAAAACAGCAACACAGGGAACCCAAGCTGAGCATCCATGACATGGCATTAGCCCTAGATCACTAAGTATATATACATTTGTTCTTGAATGTTTGATAATGTTTCCCCCCTCAATTGTAACTGTATATCATCTAATTAAAAAAAAGAAAAAAAATAAATTTCAAAAAACTTTTATGTTCCATGATTGAACTAGATTTTTTTCTTAACTATTTTCTGGTTACTTTTGTTGCAAAATAGGATTGGATTTTAAGACAGTTTATTACAAATTTTAATAAAATAGGAGTGTACACAAAGGCTTTTAATATATCAAAATTACCATGGGTAGCTTAGAAAAGTAATTAAGAAAAATACTATGGAATCACATCAGAGAATAACCTTGAATTCCCACCCCAGGAGAGCTTGATAGTCAATTTGCCCCAGTTTCCTAATTATAAGTGCATAGAGTAAAATAGGTGGCAAGTGAGGTTACATTAAGAGAAAATGATACCTGCCTTTATTGAATATTTACCATGTACTAGGTCCTTCATATATTTTTCTTCATTTACTGATGAAAATTACTCAGTGTAGTAGGTAATATCATCCTTATTTCTTGTTTTTAAAGAAAGAGAGACAGTTTTTCTTTTTTTTTAATATGGTTTTTGTTTTTGCTTTACTTAGTTGTCTTTGTGGTGCTGGGAATTAATTGAACCTCAGTCCTTGTGCAAGCCAGGCATCTGGCACCATCGCTATTTGTTAAATCATAAAATTCAGACTTAGAGCCATTATGAAGCTTGGCTATTTTCACTTAGTATGTAGCAGAACTGGAATTTGAACTTAGCCCCTTTTAATTTTAAAATTTCTTCTCTGGCTATTCCCCAGAGATGTTTTTCAATTTCCATAACATAACATCTTCTCTAATTTTATATCACCCAACTGAACTTGAGTACTGCTTACCATGTTATCTTAGCACATGGTAATTACCATAGCACATGTTAACTAGACTTCAAGGTTTTTACTTGGATCCTAAGTTTAATATTCTGGGTAAGTAAAGAATATATTTACTTCATTGTTTGTAAAATGTCATATTCAACTAAGTAGTTGTTTCTGAAAGCTTCTGAGTATATAAATTTCTTTTACTGTAGCTATTACCTTGTATTGCTCTTGTTTCATTTGTCTTTCCTCTAAGGTTATATATACTGGAAAGCAGGAATTATGACTCTAGATTCTGCATTCTCATCATTTAGTACAGTGTTGGATATATTGATAGATGCTCTTGACCTAAACAAAAGCTATTAGAAGAACATTTTGGATTTGTCTGGTTAAAAGAACAGATTTTTTTTTAAATGTGGAGTATCAAGCCACCCCAAAAGGATTCAGAGCATAAGCATGACAACATTTGAAGTCACATCTTAAATAAATATTAATTTAAAAAATAAGGTGAATCTACAGCATTATCCAAAAAAGGTTCTAACGAACTTACTCTGCTTGGACAAGTCAGGAAGAATAGGGTGCTAAGGTTTGGATATGAAATGTTCCCCCAAAGCTCCCGTGTTAATGCAGGAATACTCAAGTGAAATGATCACATTGTGAGGGCACTAACCTAATCAGTCCATGCTGGTTTGAATGGACTGACTAGGTGGTAACTGTAGGTAGGTGGAGTGTGGCTGGAGGAGGTGGGTCTTTGGGGTTATGCCCTGGAAGAGTTCATGCTCCTTTCCTTTCCTTTCTCTCTCTGCTTCCCTGGCTATCTGACCACAGAAGCCACGCACTTCCACAGTGTTCCTCCTTACTTTGGGTCAAGAGGGATAGAATTGGCCAAGCATGAACTGAACCTCTGAAACCATAAGCCAAAACGAACTTTTCCTCTGGTGAATTGTTCTTGTTGGGTATTTTGGTTGTAGTGATGAAAAGCTTATACATTGGGAGGTTGCTTTTCCCTAAGAAACAGAAGCTCCTCCTGTCCAGAGCAGTTGCTATTTTCCACTGGCCCCATTGTTTGGGAGTGAACTCTCTTAGACAATTCCTATGAACAACGGACATCCAAATCCAGACCTCTTGGCATAAAGCAAGTTGTTCATTCCCTCTTGACAAAGTTGTCCTCATGCTTTCTCTCTATGAGGAGTGAAATGAGGGTGGTCTTTTGCCTGGAGCTTTACCATGAATGTGTCCAGCAGGGTGTCTCATCCCAGCGTGCCTTTCATGGGGCAGTGGAGAGAAGAAGATACCCATTACCTTTCTTCTTGCTGATCTCTGGCTTTGAAGTTTCCTAAATTCTTTAACTCTTGATCTTATGAAATTTGTCTTGAATTCTGCCTCCAGATTGGTGTCAGACATACAGGGAAACCATCTTGTAGAATGGTTGAATAATTCTACAGTGCATGCTCTAAATGATGTACCTATATTAATTCTTTTAATCTTTATATTAAACCTATGTGCTTCATTTTGTGGACAAGAAACTTTTTAAAATGATTTTTTTTAAAAGAAAGAGGGACAGTGAGAGAGAGAAACAATTTTTTTTTTAAATTTAGTTTTTCATGTGACTTTTACTGCTCTGACACTTCGCTGTATACATGGTGCTGGGGTTTGAACCATGTACTCGTGCATGCCAGGCAAGTGCCATACCCACTGAGCCACCACTCCAGCCCATGAACAAGGAACTTAATCATAAAGAGGTTGAACTTACCTAAGGTCACATACCTAAAACCTCTATCTTAGAGGGCAAGAAGAGACTTAAACAATATAAATTATACAATTGCTTAAAATATAGATCTTTCTAATGAATTTTTAATTTATTTATCCAAATATACAGATGTTAATGACTTAAACTCTCTGGACATAGAATATATAAGAGATAACATAATGAGTAAGACATATATTCATCTTTAGGATATATATAATGTAGTAAAGGAGACCAAGGATTATGAATATGGCAATGTCCCCTAGAACAGGGTGTTATGGGAGCACTGGGGATGGGTGCTAACAGCCTCCGGAATGTTTCTCAAGGAGCTGAGCCACATCTTGAAGGGCATATGGAAGCCAGCAGGGTAAAGTGGGTGGGATGAAGAGAGGAGATGTGACCTGGAAAACAATAGCAATATCTACAACGTTGAGAGTTTATTATGTGCCATGTTCTGAGCCAAGCGTTTAAATACAGTTCGGGTCTTATTTGGGCCTTAAAATATTTATTTTGTGTATTTAAGTGGTTATATACATTTATAAGTAAGAAAACTGAAGTTCAAAGTGATTAGCTGTTGGGATGCATATCACATATCAAATAATTTCTCTAAAAAATAGACTAAGGTTGTCACTAAGGTGGCCTCTGATTCACAAAAGTGGTAAAGAAAGTCTCTCCTGAGTCTTGAGCTACATCCTTAACTCATTCCCCCCATTTGGAGCTGGACCCCTCTTTTCTGTGCTGTCAAATTCTCCAAGCTTTCACTATCACCCATCTGCTTATGATTTCTGTATCCATAGCTCTAGCTCAGCTCTCTCTCCAGATTTCTATATTGGTCACCTGTAGGACATATCACCTCATAAAGGAGCCATGGATTTATTCTGTGAAAACTAAACCTGTTTCTCCTTTAAGATTTGTGTCTTTTGCAAGGATACTGCCATTCTTCCTTCCTGTCAGTGGCCAGGGTGACATTTGGGTTTCAGTCTTTCCTGCTGCTCAAAATTAACAAGTTGTTTTGATTCTATCACATTCATAAACTTAACGTATGCTCCATTTTTTTTAAAATCTTCTTTCCAAATGACTTATTTCCCATTGTGATCAGAGCAACTGCTCCTGGTCTCCTTGTCTTCCCTTTCGCTCTGTTGTCATCATGGACAGTGCAGTGAATGTAGTCCCTGAAAGTGGAACTGGGATCATGCTCCCACACACCTGTAATCCTGCCATGGCTCAGCATGATCCTGGCTCTCAATCCTTGCCTCTGGTGCAACTTGTCCCATTTGACCCTTGCTCTGGCCATTAAAAACACTTGTAGACGCTCAGCTGGGTGAGCTGAGGTCCTGGAGATTCTTCCCACACATTCCTGGCATCATGGAGCTCAGTGTCTTGTCAAGTAAAAAAATGGAGTTCCACTTGTCACAGACTGATAAAAGTTGTATTTTAGGAGTAGCTTGAGAACATTTAAAGTAACCTTTATCTTCATACAGATTGCTTTTGTAGTAAGTTTTGCTTTATAGGTACTTTCTGATTCCTTAATTAAGGACTGACATGGAGCAGCACATGGGGTGTTTTGTCTAAAAGACTAATTGAGCTTTGTTGTTTTAGGAGATGAAAGGGTGATAATTAACAAGAGAATCTTGCAACAGTTTGCTTCTATGATATTCATGGGCTGTCATCTTTTGTGAGAAGAGTTATATAAGGTTATACCCTTATTTAAAAATGTAAGAAAAAATTAAAATACAGTGAAAAACATAAAAGTGACTGCAATGATAATTTCCATGCAGAGGTAGAAGGAATTAGATTCTGTCAGAAATTATTATCTAAAACCTGGCTGGTTGTTCTAATAGACCATACTGGTTCCTGTCATCAGCCCTGCAATTTTTAATAGCCTAGAATCAACATAAGGCTCAATCAGGGCACATAGCAGAATGCTCTACTCTTGCTGAATCTGAGGAGTTTCCCAATTGTGTTGATAGTTTTTGAATCAAAGCAGGCAATGTACATCTTTTATTAATCCAGGCAAACAAAGATGAGACAGTCAATATTAAGATGCTGAGATATTCCTGAACTATACTATCGAATGGAACTGCTTGGGGTGTTCAGTATATCACATTTTTATGGCTACTAAATATCTCCAAACAAAGCATATTCAGTTTAGTTATTCATATATTCTTTTAAAAGAAACTGTCTCAAAAATTTAGCAAGGGCTAAAATGTATACAAGTAAGTGGAATGTGAAATGACTTTGCTTTTATCTTCCATCTGAATATTCATCATAGCTATGTGGAAAAACTATAATTTCATGTAGGAGGGGGTTAGTGAGGCTGAGGATCCCAGTATGGACTTACTTTTTGTGATAGTGATTACTTACATAGATTAGGGTATTAAGATTCATAACATAATAACAATGAATGTGCAATATAAAGGTGTGTCTACATGGGAAAAGTGAGAAAGGGAGGGAGGGGAAAAAGTGAGGAAAGGAAGAAGAAATGGAAGAACAAAAATTGTTATAAGTAGCATTCATGAAAACTTACATTCACTCTCTCATTCAACATTTATCAACATACAGATTTTAAAGTTCATTTAAAAGCAACCAAGACTTAAATGAACTCAGTGTACTGAAAGAGAGGATAGAGGAACATAAGAATAAGATACAGAAAGAAAGTACTTTTTCAGAGGCTAATTTATAACTTGGGTTATACAGTTATTCCATAACTATTTTTTTGAGGAGTTTGCACATTGCTTTCCAGAGTGGCTGTACCAGTTTGCAGTCCTACCAACAGTGTGTTAGTGTTCCTTTCTCCCCACAACCCCTACGGCATCTGTTATTGTTCATGTTCTTCATTTTTGGCATTCAGACTGGAGTGAGGAGGAATCTTAGTACAGCTTTGATCTGGATTTCTCTGATCACTAGTGATGTCGAACACTTTGTTATATATTTATTGGTTTTTTGGACTTCCTCTGATGATTGGATTGTGTTTTTGCTATTAAATTTTTTGAGTGCTTGTATATTATGGATATTAGTCCCTTGTCAGAGGTGTAGCAGGCAACGCTTTTCTCCAATTCTGTAGTTTATCCCTTAACACTATTGGCTAGTTCTTTAGCTGTGCAAAAGCTTCTTAGTTTAATGGCATCCCAGTCATTGATTCTTGGCTTTAATTTTTGCACTATGGGAGTCTTGTTAAGGAAGGAGGTGCCTACATTGATGTGGTGGAATGTTAATCCTATTTTTTTTATTCTAAAATTGTACAGTTGCTGTTTAATTCCTAATTCTTTGATCCATTTCAGTTTTATTTTTGTACTAATTTCAATTGTGTGCCTATGGCTATCCAATTTATCCAGTACCATTTGTTGAACAGGCTGCCTTTTCTCCACACTATATTTTTGTGCCCTTTGTCAAATATCAGATGGTTAAAGCCTTATGAGTTTGTCTCAGTGTTTTCTATTCCATTTATCTTCAGGTCTGTTTTGATACCAATACCATTCTACTATAGCCCTCTAGTATAATGTCAGATCAGGTATTGAGACATCTCCTGCTTCATCTTTCTTCCTTAATAATGTTTTGGTTATTCTGGGTTTCTTGTTATTCCAAATTAATTTGAGAATTTAGTTTTCTATATCTATGAAGAATATCATTGGTATCTTGATGGGGATTGCGTTGACCATGTTTCATACTGTTCAGTGAGAGGACAAAATTATGAACATCAGGTGTAGGGATCCTACGGTTGCAAGGTTGTTTTTTTTTTTTTAAAGAGAGAAGGACAGTGAGAGGAGAGAGAGAGACAGAGAGAGAATCAATCTTTATTGAGTTTTTCACATGGCTTTCGTTGCTCCGACACTCAGCTGTTTACCTGGGTGCTGGGGTTTGAACCCATGTACTTGTGCATGCCAGGCAAGTGCCGTAATCACCAAGCTACCACTCCAGCCCCCTTGAAAGGTTGTTGATGACAAGATTTATCATTTGGAAAAACTTTATTCTTATCAGTATGAAAGTTATACTTCTTGAGACCAAAATAACTAACACTTTCTGTGTAACTTCCATTTGTAAGAG
>PVKS010006684.1:0-77097 GCA_004027875.1 Aplodontia rufa
ACCCTTTGAAGCCCCTGCCCCACTAGCCTGTTATCCATGTGGTCTGGGGCCACCCAAGCCTCTAGGATGCCAGAGTCACAGTGTGAGCACATAAGCCATTTCACCCTGATTGCCTCTGTGACACATTGGAGGGTGGACATGTGACCAAGTGCAGCTAATCTACGGCACAACTTACAGCAGGACTATGGTGAGTGAGACACTCCCTCCTACACAAAGTGCTACCAGGGCCAACACATGCAGTAACTGATCTGTGCAGAACACTATCAGGGAACCACAGAGCTAAGAGGAGCCTTTGTGACACCATTTAATCCCTTGTGGCAAGCCAGACCTAATGCTGACTGGTCAAGTGGGGCAAAACACAAGTGTCCTTAGTGTTAGGCTGGCTGGGGGCAGGGCTTCAGCTAGGCCACATGGCCTAACCTCACAGGGTCATGGCTCCTGGCTGGGGGCGTGGCTTCAGTCAAGACAGGAGGCCATGCCAGCTGGCTAAGGAGCAGGGCACAGGGCAGCTTGCCCACAAAAAGAACAGCCAATCAAGATGCTGGCAGACAGGCTCGGATGGATTGACGAATCCACCAGCCAATCTCTGAAAGGCCAACCCCATCAACTCCTCCCATTTAACCAATAAAACCAGCTGCCTGGCGCAGGTCCAGCGCCATTTTCCCTGTGTGCCATTCTCCCTGCACACGGTTTCCCCTGCCAGCCGTCAGTCACTTCCCATGCCCTCCCTCGTTATGGCAGTGCAGGTGAATTTGGTCCGGGAGCAGCAAATCCCAATAAAAATCTCCGCCTGAACCTACATGCATCCATTCTTCTTTTTTCTTCTTTTTTATAGTTAGGATGCTCCCTCATGATTAGACAGCACTTCCTCAGGGGTGGCCATTGGCTGCAGGGTGTGCACTCATTGCTGCCCTTTGCTCAAAGGAGTCCTGTAGTCCCAGATATTCATCCTTGGGGTCTGTTGGCCCGTGCTCCCTCTCAGGTTGCAGTCCATGCCAACACCCCAGAGACATCTCTAAGGTATGGCCAGTGCTTCTGCCATCTCTGCAGTGATGGAGCTGCTCCATCTTTAGGCATGTGTGCACTCTTGATGGCTGTCTTCAGTTCTTTTCCCCCCTCATGGATGAAGCCAGGAAGGATGCTTCCTGGAGAAGCCTGTCGTCCCCCAAGGCCTCTTGCTCATAAGGGCCTCTGTGGAGTCTCCACCAATGGCTGCTGGCCCTCTCCCTGAGGGTGGGGAGCCCATCCCACACCTGCTCAGTGTTTGACTTTTGGCCTCCAGCCACGGTCTCCTGGGTATATAAATCCCCACATTCCAGGCACCCTTGGCTGTTCCTCAGGGCCTCCATGTAGGAATCCCAAGTCCTTTCTGTGATGCGTCCCTTGCTTCATCTGCCAGTCACATGCGGAGGGAAGCAGCACACACAGCATCCGGCACAGGGAATCAAGTGTCCAACATAGTTGATAGCTCTTATTTTCAGCTGTCCACTCAGACCTCCTCCGATTGACTGGGATGCCTAAAACCTTAAAGATGCAGATGGTGCAGAGAGACACAGCCTCTGCCTGCTCCATGAACATAAAAAAATCAATCTGCTTCCTAAATCACTGAGGAAGTGTTTTATCCCCAAAGCTACCACTGTTGAGGGACTCTTTTAGACAAGAGGACCCAGGAGCTGGCCAACATCAGATGCTTGGGTGCAGGAAGCCACGGCTTCTGGTGATTTGGACCACAACCAGTGACTACCCTTGGTGGTGGCAAGGCCCTGCCAGGGGGACATTCTTCTGCAGGGCGCAGAATGTCTACTCTTTGACTTTAAGTCCAGATCCCAGTTGCTAGGGAAAGGTAAGTTTTAAGAATGAACAATTTAATCACAAAAATGCTGCAGACCTTGCAACTTTCAAAGCCTGTCTGCGTTTTAGAGACTTTCTCCTAGCTAGCTTTCTCAAGGTAAAATCCTACAAAATAAACGTACTGTGCTAGCTCTGGGCCACTATGCCTCCATCACTATGCCTCCAAGTCTTCCACCGAGGCTCAGCTTTTTCTCTCTGTCTTTCTCTCTTAGTCCCTCATCACTCCTCACCAGTACTGAATTCAGCTGTGCAGGTATTGGCACTTGGGAAGCAGTGTGTGGACTTCACATGCACCCAGTGAAGTAAGAGATACAAGGGAGAGAAGAAAGAAAAACCCCAGGATCCCAACCAAGATCTGCGATAACAGGACCATTCCAAGGGAGATCCAACATGGCAGGGCTTTTGTTGTGGCTCCACGATTAGGGACACAAATGCTAGGAGTGGTGAGGGTCAATCTTCTTTGGAACTCAGTGCTAGACATTTAGAGACACTGAGAAACACGGAAATTTGAGAACGTTACTGAGTGTAGAGGCACTGCACTCCACCTTGGTGGGTTGCAGGGGTCCTGGTCGTGGTCAGTAGCCGCAGCAGTTCCCAATCAGCCAGAGGCGGGAGCAGCACAGAGACCCAGTGGGACTGGATTTGCCACGGAGGACCCTGAGTTCGGAGAGACACCTCTAATGCATGAGGGTAGCATAGAGCTTCTCAGCTGCCTGCAAGAAGATGCAGTAGCCGTTTTCAGCAGGTTACCCAGCAAGGAGTCAGGAGCGACGTCAGATTCCTCCCTCCCAGGAGCCTGCTGCAGCCCCCAGGGTGATGCCAGCAGAATGGGTGCTGGGCAGGGCCAGTGGTTAGTAGCCTAGGGGTTAAGGAAGCGAAGGAGAGCCCAGCTCGCACCCTTCCCCCTTCTCCCAGTCCATGGCTCTGGGGACAAACCAAAGCTGGTAGAGGCTGGCGAGAAAACGGATGGAGCCCAGGTTAACCTGGTTGGCTTGTGCTTGCGACCAGCAGAGGGTGCCCTGCGACCGCACTTGAGCCCCGCAACTGGAATCGGAGGAAGACTCCTAATTCTCAAGCAGGCAAAGCCCAGAGACAGGGAAGCCCGTCTAGTCCTTAGTCCTGCCCTCCAGACCTCCACGCTTAGATTCCTGCAAACCCACCCCCTCACACACACACACACACACACACACACACACACACGCAAACACACTGAGTACATCATTCCAGACTGAGGGGCTGTAAAAACAAAACCCAAACAGACTCCCAAGATGTGAAGGACAACCTCAGTGGAAATAGTGAAACAGGGGGAAAAAGTTAGGTAGTCAGAGTAGTTAGAATCAATCAAGGGAAAAGCAGTTCTTTTTCTTTTAAGATCAACTTGACTTCCCCCAGTGCTAGTGAGAAGGGCCTGGCAAGGTGGGTCCAGATGCACACACTCCCTTCTGCTAAGCAAGGTGCTATGTTCTTTCTGTTGATGCCCAAGGAACAAATCAAAGGCTGGACCCAACCAGAACTTCCTGTTCCTATAGTTCCTACAGTTCCTATGTTCTAGGTTTGGGGGAAGGGAGAGGATGACCAATTGAAGGGAGAACATCCCATAAAAAGGGCAAACCTGACCCCCTCTTCAGCTCTGTCCCCTTCTCCCACTCTGGGGGAGTCTGCTCTTTTCCCTAGGCTTTGCTTTCTACTATTTTCTTAAAGTCTGTTGTCTATGCTTGCCTCGGTGTCCCTCAGTTTCCTTCTTTGTCTGCAGGGGACATGAACCCAACTTGCACCAAACCCCTATCAATAGTTCCAATGTTCCCAGGGCTGGAGCAGTGGCTCGGCAGTTACAGCACTTGCCTGGCATGCCCAAGAAGGAGGATTCAAACTCCAGCACCCCATACACAATGAAATGTTAGACCAACGAAAGTCACATGAACAACTAAATTTAAAAAACCAATTCCCTATTTCTCTCTCACTGTCCTTCTCTTTTAAAAAAAAATTCAAATGTTCCATTAAGTATCTTTGTTTTTTTTTCTTTTTTTAATTTTTGTGTGTACGCTGGCAGCCCTGATTGGTTCATGGACATATATACATAGACATACTAGCTGGGGTTTTTTTCCTTTCTTTTCTCTATCTTCTCTTCATTTCAAGCATTTTCTTCGATGTGAATATTTTTCCTAGTTCTGCCTTCTGAGGGCAGGGGTTATCGATCAGTACCTCTTGTTTCTGTGCTGCTTGAGTCTCAATTGCACGGTTCTCCTCCTGTTTCTTACACCCTTCCTTCTGGTAACAGCCAAACTCTTATCGCCCCTCTTGTGGCCTTTCTTTACTTGTTTCCTGTTTTTAAGCCACCACATCCAACATTTTCTCCACCTACTCTCTGTTCACACTCCAAAACTGTAAGCTCCTCTCTACCTTCCTTTCACATCTCCTTTTCTCTCAAACGCCCGTAGTCTCACCACCTCTTGGCTCTAACTGGTTTATACAACTCAAGACCCCACCATTAATGCGTGTGACCTATTGCCACATCCCCAGAGACTGACATGCAGGGTCCAGGTTGGAGAAATCTTTTTTTTTTTCAAATTTACTAGAAGTATATAGCGATACAAAGGAGAAATCTTGATAGAAACACGAAGCTCAGGCCACACTTAATATGGCACCCAAATTCTCCACCTACCATGCAATCCACTTTTTTGTTTGTTTGGGGTTTTGTGTGTCAGGGTGGGGGGAGTCTTTGAAGACATGTTTCTGCTTTTCCTTTTTGTGTTGTTTTCTTTTTTGTTTGCTTTTTCGTACCAGGGATTGAACCTAGCGATGCTTTGCCATCAAACTCCATCCCCATCCCTTTTTATTTTTTATCTTGAGACAGGATCTCATTAAGTTGCTTCACTAAATCCTGGGGCTGGCTTCCAACCTGTGATCCTCCTGCCCCAACTTCTCAAGTTGCTGGGATTCTGGGTATGCGCCATCACATCCCCCTCTTGGAAGACTCAGCGCACAGCCTTTAAAGAGCAATTAGGACGTGAGTGCAGATCAGAGCTATACAGGTGGCATGTGTGTTGGTGTCTTCATTCTTCACAGGTCTGATTCAACCCCTGATTCTACCACCACTGCAAGATGCAGTTGTCATGAGAGCAGGTATTACACAGCAAGGCCACCCCAGGACCTGACCACTTCTGCATGTGGCCAGTTCCACTGTTATTCCTCTGCCAGTCTGTGACACGGCCATTGGCCCCTTGTCAGGAGGTGAGTACTACGTTGTTTGGACCTTCTGGGCACCCAAATCATGAGTCAAATAAGTCTCTTTTCTTTATACAGAATCCAGCATCAAGCATTATTATGTTATAGCAACACTAAGTGAATTAACTTCACAGTGAGGTAGATTAGGGAACACAGCAGAGTTTCCAGAAGGGGATACCAATAGGAAAATTTGTCTGCTTTCCTGCCTGGCCATACAAGATAATTATGAAGAGAGACACGCCATATCAACAGACTTTGTTCTTTATATCTTGAGATTCTAATATTACAAGCATCCCAAGTCCAGAGGACAAAGTATCTCAAGTGACAGATTAAAATAACTAATTTACCATTGTCAATGTTTCCTAATGTATGGATTCATTTCCTTAGAGCTACAATTGAATCTACACAATCTAGAATAATTCCAAAGGCTTTAACATTGATATTTGGATGAGGAAGTCACTATCAAGGAATTCTTCATTCAAACATAGCCTACAGAGAGGTAGAGCCTTTATAATTTTTTTCCTCTTGTGATATTGGACATTGAACCCAGGGGCACTGCTCCATAAGCTACATCCCCAACCCTTTTTATTTTTTGAGACAGGGTCTGTCTAAATTGCCCAGACTGGCCTTGAACTTGAGATTCTCCTATGTCCACCTCCCTAGTTATGGGATTACAAGGTGTACGTCACCCACCCAGACCTTCAATGTTTTTTAAATAGTACATTGTAATGTAGCTATTACTAAAGTAATGTCATAAATAATTGATAGAGCTGAATTGAACTTGAACAGCATCTCTACAATAATTTTGAAATCATTCCGTTGGTAACATACATCTGAAACTATTTGAATGCCGTAGTTATTGTAAGCTACTTGAAGCAATTCTCTGTTTTATATTATATTTTTAAAAGTTCCTCAGTTCAGTTTGGTACTTTTGTTGACGATTTTACTATGAACAGATTATTGTTTCAATAGACAAAGTTGCATTAAATACACGCAAGATCTCTGCTTTGCGTCTTCCTCCTCCTTCCTCTTCATCCGGGAAGCAGCCGCCTGCACTGTCTTCAGTCCTGCTCTGTCCTTAGGCCACCTAGAGGCTCCATGCTCCCCTGCATCTTCCTCTTCCTCATAACGGGGTGCACTGCACATCAGAAGGCATCCTCTCAGTCTCTGCGGAGCTCCACAGTGGACCATCACGCCGCTCCCCATGCTTCCCAGTCCCCTGGCACCAAAGCGAGACCATGTGGCTAATTATGCCAAACAGGCAATGAGCAGAATCCATGCCTGACTTCCAGGCCAAACAAACTGAAGAGTCAACGTGTCACCTCCTGCTCTGGCTTCATGATCACAGAGAAGCAGTTGTGAGGCGGCAGCACCTGCAGCCTGGGGCCACAAGCAGCAGCGAGCCCTCTCAGAGGGTCCGCAGACCCAGGCTGGAGCACTCTATTGAGAGAAAGTAGCAGGCCTTTTATGTGCCAGCCTCGTGATTTCTGTTCCGTGTTCAGACGCCAGGGCACATATGCAGCTTCATTACATCTGTCACAGAGCACTCTAAAGAGACTTGCCAGCTCAAGTCAAGACACCTGGAGGACAGCCTTCAAATATGACCTTATTCTTCCCACAGAAAAAGCTCAGCTAGCCATCAAAATCATCTATCACATAGGTCACAGGTTCCCAGCACGCAAATTAAAGTAACAACATACAGTAAAGAGAGTTAAAGTAAGACCTAGCCGTACAGTGATGGCCGGATTATTTAGAATATGATTAAACCAAGCTCTCTATGCAGCTACGCAGGCCCAGGGGAGAGCTCGGTGACAGTGCAGTCATCAGGGCTGAAAGAACGGAGTGATGAGAGGGTAAGACGCGGCCAAGCAGCGGGGTTAACCAATCAGCAGAGGAAATGGGGCTGGAAACAGACTCAAGTGAAGTAAAGGTTCCAATCACTGCAAATAAAGGTGGTAATAAAAAGTCAAGGAACTACGAGGGATGAGAAATGAAACAATAAACAATCCGTCAAACAGCAAACGTTGACAGTGAAATCAAGGAATGGAAAGGTCACAGAAGGGCTTCTGGCTTTGCTCCGTCTGTAAGGAGCCTGGAAGTTGTCACCCCTCTGTAGCAAGTAAAACCTGAGCTCACTGATAATTAGCCACTTTGCTCACATCCATCAGAGAATCGAGGTCACAGGGCAAACTGCTGTTCTAAAAGCAGCAGCGGAGCTGTAGCTCCACGGTAGCATGAGGCCCTGGGAAACTGTAGACGCACGCGGAGTCTTCGAGAATCACAACCTGTTAAAGCAGCAATCCCTAAGCAGTAACCTTGGTGGGCTTTCCCCAAGGGTAGGAAATCCCAAACTCTAACTGACGGATGGCTGGAGGCTCCTGGTATCATCAAAAATAATACTAAATTGTAGCAAGAATGAGAATTTTCGTAAATCAATGATCACAAAACCAGGAAACTAGAGAACGTTAAGCAAGATAAATGCCAAAATATCTAAACCTCACATAACATATTTGATCAGACATAAACTTTGAGCCTTAAAATCTTATATTTTAAAGTCCTGGCCCCAGTACTACAGACTGACTGCGTTTGGACATAGGGCTTTTAAAGAGATGGTTACCTTAGAATGAGGATTTTAGACAGGGTCTTAACCCAGTCTGACTGCTGTCCTTAGTAAAAGAGGAAATCTGGACGTACAAACACACAGCTACCAGAGTACACAGCAAGAAGGTGGCCGTCTACAACCCTAGCAGAGAGACCCTTGAAGAAACTAAGCGTGCAACACCCTCATCTTGGACTCCAGTCTCCAGAACTGAATACCTTGCTGTGGTTTCAGTCTGAAGTACTTTTTTAAATGGCTCTAGCAAACCAATATACATTTCACTTCCAGGCCATTTTAAGGTGAGTACTCTCAAATTTTAACACCAGATATGGTTTATTTGTGATGTAAATGTTAATTGAAAGAAAAATTTGTCCATCAATTATCTGTACACAGATAAAAAAACATAGAAACTTTAACTTCCTCTCCATCAGAGAAATACATGCAAAAATATAAATCAATTTCAGCCATTTAGTTTTGGTATTTATACATATAAGCTAAATATAGTTTGTTCCACTGATAAAATTGGTTTGAGAAGAGTAACTTCAAGCCAGGCACAGTGGCACATGCCTCTGATCCCAGTTACTCAGGATGCTGAGGCAGGAGGATCACAGCTTGAGGCCAGCCTAGGTAACTTAGGTAGACCTGTCTGGAAATAAAAAATAAAAAGGGCTGGGGATATAGCTCAGTGGTACAGTGCCACTGAGTCAAATCCCCAGTAGCAGAAAGAGAAAGAAGAGCACCATCAGCAAGATGGTGGAGTACACGTGACCTACTGACATCTCCTCACAGCAACTAGAATTTGGCAGCCATCCACAACAGTACCCCTGTGGTAACTCTAGGACCCAGATTATAAGTTGTAGAGACCAAGAATGATGAACATTAATGTTCCACTGGATGGATGTCCTGTCCACATCCAGGTGGCCAGCCAGCCAAATGTGGTGCTGGCTACAGACCTGGAATCAGCCTGAACCCCAATGTACCCGGCTACAGTTCCTCCATCCTTGGTCCTTCCACCAGCACCACTGCCAAGGGTCCCAGAGAGTCAAGCCCACATTTCCTGAATGACTGGCCTCCCGAGCTATTTCAACTGCATTTGCTGAAGCAGTCCTGTAATTTGGCCCCAGTGCTGCCCCTGCAGTCCAAGAGCAGTCCTGCCCAATGAGAAACCCACTGGGAGTCAAGCCTGTCTGTGCCCCAGAGGAAGCCTGAAGAATCCTGTCCCTCAGCAGGACCTGAAACAGCTCCATCCCCACAACTTGGTCCCAACCCTGGTAAGTTGTCCTTACCAGGGACTGACTGGGAGATACGCCTATCCATGCCCCTCAGGGCAAGCCAGGCAACCTAGTCAGATCCTGAAGGAGCCACGTGTCCCCAGCTCTAGACCTGCTCAGCAGTAGTCCCGAAACCAGAAAGCCATCAAGAAGCAGGCCTGCCTGTGTCCCCAGAGGCCTGTAGTCCTTGGTCTCAGCTAAAGCAGCACTGGATTCAGTTCTGGTCCCTTTCAGTCAAAGTCTAGGGCCACTCCTGCCAGTGCAGGGTCCTATCCAGGGACCCAGCAGGAACCCTCCCAGAAACCCAGAGAAAATACACCAATTAGCACACCTGGGGGAAAAATTAGCCAAGGAGGGAAAGATATGCACATGGAAAACTTTACACATTGGTGAGATTAATTGAAGAAGACAAAGTAAAAGAATTAATTTTACCACAACATCCACACTGTCCAAAACAATCCACAGACAATGAAATTCTTATCAAAATTCCAACAGCATTTTTCACAGAAATGGAGAAACAATCCTAAAATTTATATATGTCCACAAAAGACCACAAACAGCAAAGCAATCTTGAGAAGGGAGAACAAAGTTGGAGACAACACACTTCCTAATTTCAAACCACAGTCATACCTTCCTGTCCATGGGGGAATGGTTGTAGGTATCCTCCCCCCATGGATACCACAATCCATGGGTGCTCAAGTCTGTTAATAAAATGGTATAGTATTTGCATACAGTTTATGCACACTCTCCTGTGTACTTCGAATCATCTCTAGATTACTTCTAACACCTAATACATGTAAATGCCCTGTAAAGAACTGTTTTACTACACTGTTGAGGGAATAATGACAAGAAAATATCTGTATACATTCCATAAAGATGCAATTTTTGAATACTTTCAACTCATGACTGGTTGGATCCACAGATGCAGAACTCAAAGATACAGAGAGCTGTCTGTATACTACAAAGTGAGCAACAGATCAAAGCAGTATGGTGCCAGCATAAAAACAGACCGGAAGACCAATGGATCCGAGCAGAGCTCAAAACTGAAGCTAGGTCACCTTTGACAAGGATGCCAGAAATACACATTGGGAAAGGATGATCTCTTCAACGAACCTTGCTGCAAAATCTTGTAGGGATTGTTGCGATGGTTGCACAACATTATGAATGCATTTAATAATACTAAGCTGTACACTTTAAAATGTTAAGATGGTAAATTTCATGTGATGTGTATTTTACCATGAAAAATGGAAAAAAGCTCAAACTTTTTGAATTCCAATTTTTAAAAAAACTGGAAAAAAGTTTTGCATCTTCCCTACCCAGCTGTCTAGTGACTCTCTAGGTGTGTAATAAGGCAAGGAGATGAGTAGGAGACACCAGCAAAGAGTAATCAGCACTGGCTTAAAGATCCCAAGCCACATTTCATTTTCCTACAAGAGATACTTTTATTCATGACTTGAACCACACTGATCTCAATCACTTGATTTCTCTTCTCCATAGAATCAGATTAAACTATCAACAAATATAAAATGCAACCAGGCACAGTGGTACATGCCTGTAATGCCAGCTATTTGAGAGGCTGAGGTAGAAGGATCACAAGTTCAAGATCTGCCTGAAAATTTTAGTGAGACCTTTTCTCAAAATAAAATTTTAAAATGGGCTGCAGAACTAGTTCAGTGGTAGTATGCACAAGACCCTGGGTTCAATCCCCAGAACTTCAGTAAATAAATATTTAACATATATTTTTATATATTTATAAAGATGTTTTGCATATTTTATATGTTTTACAAACTGAGAAGACCTGATCACTGGTACCACACAACATGAAAGAGGATTACTTACGGAAGTTAACTCTAAGCAGTTTATGCATCATGAACATACAGTCTCTCCTGAATCAAGGTTCCATGCAAATCCAGTTCATCCTTCAACATCTGCAGAAGATCCCCCTCTGAAGAATTTGATTGAGATTGAAGAAATTTGAAGAGAACATACTCACAGCTGAAAACTAGTTCATAACCCACTAATTTAACAGATTGCAGGAAAAAGAAATCTGTGGAGTATTATGGAATAAATGGTTAAACTACGTTTTGACTGTTAATATAAAATGCATCAATATCATTACCAAGTGCACAATGAAGTAATATAAAATTACTTACTAAGCACCAGAGAATTTTTGCTTGTTTGTTCAGTGCTGGGGATTGAATCCAGGGTCTCACACATGCCAGGCAAGTGCCCTAAGCTACATCCCCTGCCCGCAAAGAACATTTAATATATTTTTTAAAAAACTGTAAAAGTATTGAGATCTCAATCCAAATCTGCTAAAATAAAGGTAAAAAGGAAAGTAACTTGGAAATTTAATAAGTATCTGTACTGGGATTTTTCAGATCAGCAGAACCAATAGGATATGGAGACAAAAAAAAGAGAGAGAGAGAGATTTATGATGGGGGATTAGCTCACACGATTAGGGAAGCTGAGAAGGTCCATGATCTGCCCTCTGTATGCCGGAGACCCAGAAGAGCCGGTGATGACCTTCCAGTCCGAAGCTGAAGGCCTGTGAACCAGGGAGTTATGGCATTAGTCATAGTCCATGTTCAAAGGCCAGGGCACCAGAAGCTCCTATGTTTGGGAACAGGAGATGAGTGCCCCCCTCCAAGCGCAAAACAAATTCACCCTTCTTACACTTTCTGATCAGTGCAGGCATTCCACGGATTGGATGATGTCCACCCTCACTGGTCGCCTCTAATTCTAATGCTAATCACAGATACACCCAGCAATAATGCTTTGCTGTATCTGAGCATCTTTTAGCCCAGTCAAAATGACATCAAATTGGGCTGGAGCGGTGGCTCAGTGGTTTCGGCGCTTGCCTGGCAAGTGTGAGGACCCAGGTTCAAACCCCAGCACCATGTACACAACTGAGTGTTGGAGCAACAAAGGCCATGTGAAAAACTAAAGTTATTTCTCTCTTAAAAAAAAAATGACATCAAATTAAGTATGGAATCATCTAATCACTCTAGCCAGGGCCCTTCTCTATCCTGCCCTCCTCTCTCTGAGCTGATTCTCCCCTCCCTCCAACTTCTGCCTCTGCTTCTGTCAGGTCATTATCTTTTACTCTTAGTATGACATTTCAAGTCAATCGCAACCATCCCACCCTCCATCCTCTATTTTACCTAGTTTCTCCCCACCTCTCCCTTACTCCCTCAGTTTCCCTAGTACTTGGTCTCTTTTCTTCTGACTGTCCACCCTATCTCAACATAAATAACGTCTGAGCAGGAAGGGTCCACGTTTCAGAGGGGCATGGTAAATGAAACAGACCCTGGGAGGTAGGATATGATTAGGAACAGAGAACACAGGTGTCCAGGGGACCTCCATGAGGTGGTGTCTGACAATGGAAGGCTTAGGGAGTGGCAGGCAGGGCCCAGGGCCCAATGATGGGGCAACTCTGGACAGGAGTAGGTCTATAAGCACCCAGAACCAGGGAGAGTGGCAGGGTCCTGGTTGCACCAGGGAGTTAGAATAGGCCCAGCCAGGGTCCCGGCCATAAAGCGTGAGGACAGAGCCTGAGCCCGGGTCATGACTGCCTGAAGTACTGGCCACAGGGGTGAGAGAGGCTGTCCCTGGGTCCTGGTTGCTGGGGTAGCGGGGGACGGCAGAGACTGAGCCCTGAGTACTGGCCTCCCAGGTGGGAGGGCAGAGGCTGACCCTGGGCCCTGGTTGGTGAGGTGGGTGGGAGGACAGGGACCAAGCCTGAAGCACTGGCCACCGGGGTTTGAGGGCAGAGGCTGGAGACGCTGGGCGAGGATGCACTTCCAAGAAGGGGTCTTGGGGGACATGGTGCGGGGTAGGACAGGCCCCTGGGGCCCTGGGCAAGACACGTGGCCGGAGGCTTCCACACTGCCTGGAGGCACAGGGTCAGGATGGGAACCCCAGGGAGCCTGGGCACAACGACAGGGCACACACGCTAACCGGCAAAACGGTCGCGGCCAGGGTGGCCCTAGCGTGCGGGGCGCGGGCTGGAAAAACCGCTTCCTCACAGCCCTTCCGCAACTGCTTCGGTGAACCGCGACCTACAGCGGGCCTTGGCCGGAGTGGGCGGGGTCTCTGCCCGCGGCCTGCTTGCGCGCGTCTGTCTGGGTGGGCGGGTCCTCGACCTGGGGGCGGGCCTCGGGCTTCGAGGGCGGGGTTTTGGCCTGCATGGGCGGGGCCTGCACGTCCCTTCCTCCAGCACTAAAAAGTCTAGTGAGCACTGCAAGGAGCACGCTTACCACCCAAAATATTGTTGCTAGACTCCATTCCCCATGATAACAACCAGGCCTCCTTGGAAGAATGGTTAATTAAGGCAGGCAAGTACAAGTGAGGCTGAAGGAGGCCAAGTACAAAATGAAACCAGTATTTCCTTATTTTCCTTTTTGCTGCAAAGCAAGGAAATACAAAAATAAGGGGCCAGATGAAAAGGAAAAACAAACTGGTCTCTCACTGGCCAAATTTGGGATGATTTTAGCATCAAAATTAGGAATGAGTTTTCCTGAGAACGTGTAAGATTAGAAGTCATCATTCTAAGTAATAAAATATTCTCACCACAACACAGTGATGCCAGGTGATGAATAGGTTCATTATCTAGTGTGTGATAATTTTTTCATAATGTATAGTTGTTACAGAGTCCGGTTATCCACGCATAGTGAGACCACCAGAGACTAGAGTAGAAAAGAGAAAAAGCTTATTTTGGAGAAAGAGGAGAAACAGAAAAGAGAAGAAACAGGCTGGTGTACCGGGGGTACTGCTCCAAAGGAAAGCTGTGAGAGCAGCGGCAGCCCCGAGTGACTCAAGCAGGCCTTTTTAAAGCTAGAAACCACCAACATTTTGGTAGGCTTACAAAAGGGTCTTTTCCCAAGCAATGCAAGCAGCAAGCTTCACTTTATCTATTTCAAGTTGCACCTAGCGGGTTAGCAGGGAGGGCTAGGTGGGGAGCCCAGCTATCCATATCTGCAACCAGCAGCTTGTGGGAGCCTCCAGAGGGATGGGCTGCTTCACAGAAAAGTTCGCAATGACCGTGGTTCGTGACCACGTTATTTTATCTCAGGTATTTCTGTCCATTTACCACAATCAGCACGACTCAAGCATTTTATTTGTAGCCATTTTGGTTTGATCAATCATAACTAGATGTTTGCCTTATATCAGGGGGGTCTCTATCTTTTTACATAGTTGTATCAAACACCACACTGTATACAGTAATTTTAATTTGTAGATTATACATCAATAAAGGTGGGAGGGAAAAACAACTACATATATAAGTAAGAAGGAGGCAGAACCCTCTTTGTAGATATGCTAGGGAATTGAAGTAATAGCACAAACTACTATCCCCAAAATGGAGAAACAGACAAGCAGACACAGAAAATTAAATTCATCTGAGCAACAAACACGAGCAAAAATCTCAGTGGGGACCAGTACCAGGGCAGGAAACCCAAATGGTCATTTATCAATTGCTGGAGGCAACATAAAGAAATTTGAGTATTAAAATTTTAGAGATCCTAGATTTTTGTGAATTTTTACCTCCAGAATCCCTCCCTACCAAGTTCTCACAGTGACAATCAGAGGGGAAAAACATCCCCTTGTTGTTCTAGCAGGCAGAGGAGGGAAATTATTCATTCTGAAATCTGTCTAGAAAATTCTGTTCTTAACAAAGCTGTCTTTCAAGAGAAGCAATTTCATTAGAGCCTGACTGGGGTGTCACCAGATCCTGACCAACCCAGGGGAAGGGGAGTGCCCAGCTGCAATCTTCCTGTCCTAACTAAGGGTAGGAAAACACTTGGGAAAGTCACATACCAGACACCCAGGCTCACCATGGAATGTCTGGCCTCGCCTAAACCTGTCGGCCACATCAGTGGGGCTCATGTCCACCAGGAATGTGACAGTGTGACAGAAAGAACCACACATTTGAGAACTATTTCAAGAAGTCTCCAGGGACCTGGAAAGACAATCAGTAAGCAAAAGCAAGGATGCCAGAGGAAATTTTAGTGTCTGACACCTTAAAGGCAACCTAACACCTGATCAGATTAACAAAACACCCACTCGAGAGGCCCGTGTTCTTCAGTGAGGGCTGCACACTCTACTACCACTCATCCCGTGGAAACGGTATGATTCAGCAATGCACCACTTTCCGCACTGTCCAGACCTCACCCCCTGCGCTCCGCTCAATGCCCATTTGCACACTCACCGTGTGGGTTTAACAACTTCTACTTACGAACTGTGTGCACAACCAACCTCTCATGGACATTGATCATTCGCTGTCCAGTCTCCACTTTTTGGAACCAACAATTTAGAATTCAACACTCACTTTTTATACACTATTTGCAACCAACACTTGAATGAACCATCATCTGTCCCTTCCAGCCTGCCACCCTTGCCCTCCACCGTGAGCTCTGTAGCCATCTCTCCTGCATGCCCTGTCTTAATCACAAACACTCCTTACACAGTCACACTGCATGATACAACAACTACTCTGCACATTCGTTCAGCTCCATGCGACACTTGCTCCTTGCACACTCATTATTTGCTGTTCAGACACTACCCTGCGCACAAGCTCTGTGATATTCAAGTACAACCCATCCACATCTTATCACTCCAGACCCTCCCGACTCCTCCATACCTGCGCCCGCCCTTGGCCGGGCCAGCCAGCCTCCACTTCTTGCACACCCCCTATTTTGCATTCAACACACTGCGCACCACCCTCTCCTCCTGCACACTTGGTGTTTCAGTCTTTGCACTTCCACTGTAGTTCACCAGCCACTCTCCGGACATTCGATATGCAATTCATCATCTCTTGGCACACGCCTCACACGGTCTAATCCCTCTCCTTGAACTCTCACTGTTTGTGACTCCATTTCACGAGGTCTAGCTCTTGCGCATTCCCTCACAGTTTCGCCTCTTGGCCTGTAAGCCTTCACAATTAGTCCTCACCAGGGAACCTTGTCTCTAAATGCAACAGACACCTTAAAAGTTCTTAGCTCCTTAAGTCTCTGTCATTATAGATGCTGATGACGACCCTCTCTTTACAAAGACCCTTGCCCAGGGTTGGAGCAGTGGCTCAGTGGTTGGAGCACTTGCCTGGCATGCACGAGAACCCAGGTTCAAACCCCAGCACCACATAACCACTTACACAACTGAGTGTCAGAGAAACAAAGCCCAGATGAAAAAATAAATAAAATTGATTGTTTCTCCCTCTCCACCACCCCCCCTTTCTCTGTCTCTCCTTCTCTCTTAAAAAAAAAATATCAAAAAAAAGAAGACCTTTGCCCTTTGGCATTCAGGACACAGTTCTCATGGTTTTTCCCTTGCCTTTCTCCTGGTCCTTCGACTCCTCGGCATTGCAGGATCAGTGCCCCCTTTCTGGCCACTATATACTGCAGCAGTCGGGCTTTGGTCCTGGGCCCACCGCTCTCCCCCTCTTTGCCAAGGCACTGAACGCTGGACCTCCTGCTCTCTCTCTCCTTCACCCTGAGCCTCTTCAAGAACACTCATTGCATCTTGGCTTCTCTGCCATCTGGTGATGAAATTTCTCCTGGGCCCCTGTCTCACTCAAACCCCTTCACTACACACGCAGCTTGCGTCCGAGCCCTACTGCTAGGGCCAAACCTGGCCCCACCTCTCACCAGCTGCAGGACCTCAGGAACATTGCAAAGGCCTGGAAGGCTCCATCTCCTCCTCTGTGTGTGAGAATGCTAGGATACCAGGTTGTGATGAAGTTACTAGAGCTGACACATGTACAACACTTATACAGGAGGGACCCACAGACAACCATGGGTCCCAAAGAAGAGTAAAGAGTAAAGGTGGGCACGGTGGCACACACCTGTAGTCCCAGCAGCTTAGGAGGCTGCGGCAGGAGGATTCCAAGTTCAAAATCAGTCTCAGCAACTTAGGCCTTTAGCAACTTAGTAAGACCCTGTCTCAAAATAAAATAAATAAATTGAAGGGTGGGGGCTGAGGATGGGGCTCAATGGTTAAGAATCCCTGGGTTCAATCCCTGGTACCTAGAAAACAAAGCATCCCAGCAGGAAGAGAAATGCCAGCCTCGTTGGCAACCCCGATTTCCTCCTCCAATGAACTTAAAATATGTGATCAGACCTATAGGCGTGGTGGCGCACACCTGTAATCCCAACAACTTGGGAGGCTGAGTCAGGAGGATCACAAGTTCAAAGCTAGCCTCAGCAACTTAGTGAGACCTTGTCCCAAAGTGAAAAAATAAAAAGGGTTGGGAATGTAGCTCAGTAGTAGAGTGCCCCTGTGTTCAATTTCCAGAACTGCAAACAATTAAAACAAAAACTTCAGGAACATTTTTAAATAGCAGAAATAGCATTTTTCCCAAAATCAAGATATACTTAGTTATGTTTCAATATAAATTTTCTAAAGTAAGAAATACAGCACACAACCGGGCGTGGTGGCATGCCTGTAATCCCAGTGACTCAGGAGGCTGAGGCAGGAGGATCCCAAGTTCCAGGCCAGCCTGGGCAACTTAGTGAGAACTCATGACAAAGCACAAAGGGTTGGGAATGTAGCAAGTGGTGAAGCACCCCTGTGCTCAGTCCCCAGTACCAACAGAAAAAGAAAGACAGAACTAGAGCAAGGTTTGTTTAAGAGAGAGGGGCAGTGAGAGACAGAGAGAAAGAAACAATTTTTATTTAGTTTTTCATGTGGCTTTCATTGTTTGGAGACATCGCTGTGTATGTGGTGCTGAGGTTTGAACCCGTGTAGTCACGCATGCTGGGCAAGTGCCATAACCGCCGAGCCACTGCTCCAGCCCTGAGCAGGTTTAACTTATAGCTCCAAAAATATGAATGCAGCTTATTAAAGTGCATTGGAAAACATGGGATAAATAAGCAATCTGTTCAGGGTATAGGACAATGGAATATTTACACAGAGTGTTAGTTTCTTTCGTTTAATGAAACATTAGTTTCACATTCAAAAGAAGAAATGAAGATATATTCAGGGTGATTTTCAACAAGGGACTGAAAAGCCACTGAGGCGCACTCCAGCTGGGCCAGCCTGGGAATCCTCATCCCTCCACATGTCCAGCCACCTGGGGCGCTAGACAATGGGGCTCCCTAAGTCTTAATAAATTCACATTTCAACAAGAGAAGCAGTAGAACAATGTTTTAAAGTGTCAAAAATAGATGTGAAAATCACAAAAGTGCTGTTAAAACACAACTGTTATCTTGCACATGGATTCCTTTATAACGTTCTGTGCATTTTATATGGTTACCCATAGAGTATATGAATATACTTTTTCAGGATATTAGAACACGTTTCTTGTTGCTACATAGATTTCAGGAGCCCACTTTGAAGTGACAATACATTGTAATGAGTAAATATCAAGATTTATTTAAATTTTCCTCAATTACTGAGAGAATTTGTTAAGTATTTACTGAATATTTCCGTAAAGATTTTATTTGTACACTAACAAAAATGTATTGAAAACATTGTGAAGCACTGCAATAGATATTTTCACACTTTTTTCCATCTCATCTTCAAAATAACCCTGAATGGTCAGACTAATATCACCATAAAAAAAAAAAAAAAAAAAAAAACAGAAGGATATAGAAAGTGACAGTGAGGTAACAAAATTCCAACCCAATTCTGCCGTCCCAACTGCAGGGCAAGCCACCTTTCTAAGATGCACTTTCAAAATTCCTCTTATTAAAATAAAGAACAACTTGAGCTTGTGCAGTTCGGGTGTTTGGGAGTGACGGTGAGGAGCTGTCGGTAGTGTGCTGTCTTGTCCAGCGGGGAATCTTGTACGTCTGTGAACAGGAGCTTTTAAAGGCAGCATAGGTACCATTGAGATAGCCACCGTCCTCATTTGCTAGGCTCAAGAATGTGAATGCACACCCACGTGTGCTCATACACACACACAACGACACGGAGTGCAGTACACGTACCCTGTGTAAACCAGCACACAGACAACCTCACACACACACAGCCTGAGGCCTTGCTGCCTCCTGCCCAACTTCGGAAGCCGTCTGAGGGTGTGTCTCCGCTGTTGTACTCTCAGCCAGCTGGAGGGGACATGGAACAACAGTGGAGACTCTGGGAGGCTGTTGGAGTAAATCTGTGATCCACACAAGGGAAGTGTAGAAGATGATGCTGTTCACAGAAGTGACAAAGCAATCACTGAAATCATCAGATCAACCCAAGCATACATGTGTTTGGAATATGTGAAATGCACATTTTTAATTGTTTTGTTTCAAGGATTATACTTTTTTTGCCTCGGACAAAAATAAAATTTGGCACAACAATGACTTGTCATTGACATCAAAGACTAAGATTTCTGTCTCGCTTTGTTGGGCTGAGTTGGTTCGCTTGCATCTGTTTTGGTTTTGCTCTTTTGTTTGCTTAGGATGTGAGGACAGTTTACGTTTCAAGTGCATGCATATCTGTGGTACGAGGCACTAGGCCGGAAGTAAGAACTGTTCGAGTAGTGTATAAAGACAACAAAAGCCCCTGTCATGCTGCGTTCTCCTGTGTTGGGCTAGGATTGTAGCATCCGCCCCCAGAGCTCAGGCCTCTGCGCTTGAACCAAATGGCATCATTGGCTTCACCAAGTCTCCATCTGCACACAACAGGTCATGGGTCCCCGGGGACAATCTAGGTGACACTGAATTTGGCAATGAAGTTTAGCTATAGCACCAAAACCATGACCCAGGAGGAAAATAAATGACAAGTTGGGATTCAATAATATGAAAAACTTCTTCCAAAGACCTGCTGAGAGGATAAAAAAGCAAGCCAGACTGAAAGAAAATATTTGCAAAACACCTATTTGGTAAAGGACTGACATCCAAAACAAAGAACTCATAAAACTCACAAAGAAATCAGCCCGATTTAAAAATGGGGAAAAGGTGTAGGAATATGCCCCACCAAAGAAGACATACAGGTGGGGAAAAGTTTGGATGCCCAATGCCACATGTCATTTAAACAATAGTGAAATGGCCTGCACACCTACCAGAAAGCTGTTTTAGTCAGCTTTTGTGATGCTGTGACTAAGACCCAACAAGAACAATTTTATGAGGAAAAGTTTATTTAGGGGCTCACAGCGTCAGAGGATTTAGTCCATGAAGGCCAGGTCCATTCCTCAGGGCTTGAGGTGAGGCTGAACATCATGGCGGAGGAGTGTGGCTGAGGGAAGTGGGTCAAGATACAAAATATATGCCCTAAAGGACACCCCTAATGACCACCTCCTCCAGCCACGCCCTACCTGCCTTTGGTTGCCAGTTGATCCCCTTCTGGGTCAAGGCTCTCACAACCCAATCAGTTCACCTCTCACCATTTTCGCATGGTCTCACATATTGAGCTTTTGGGGAACACCTTTCACCCAAACCACAACAAAAGGTAAAACTGACCACACTGAGAACACCCACCTCTGGCGATGGCCTGGAGCTTTCTGAGCTCTGTCGCTCCCCGTGGTCTGCAAAACAGTACAGCCATTAGGAAGACAGCTCATATGTTCCCTACAAAACTAACCAGAGTCCTACCGCACGATCCAGCAAGCATGCGCCACGGTAACCACCCAGACAACTTTAAAACGTGTCCAAAGAAAGACATGCCTGAGAAAGTTTGCAGCAACTTCATTCATAGCTGCTCAAACTCGGAAGGAACCAAGACATGCTTTGGCAAGATGAACAGATAAACAAATTGTAGCACATTTGGTCAACGGAATATTATTTGGATGTGAAAACATATGAGTTCTCAATCCACGTGAAGACACGGAGGAAGCTGAAATGCCTGTTGCTAAGTGAAAGAAGCCAGTCTGACAGTCTATCCTGAAAACTTAGTATTTTCTAGTATTCTTTGATGAGCTTAAGGAACTTTTATTCAAATGGACATTGTAAAATTTAAAATATGATTGTAAGGATATAATAAAGATATTTTGTCATAAAAAAAAAAAAAAAGAAGAAGAAGAAAGAAGCCAGTCTGAAAGGCCTCTCAGAGCATGGTTTCAACATAGTACATTCCAGAAAACAGTGCTATGGTTTGGATATGAGATGTTCCCCAAAAGCTCCTTTTAACGCAGGAATATTTAGAGGTGAGATGTTGGATTGGGAGACCTGGAACCTGATCAGTCCATGCTAGTTGGCAAGGACTGACTGGGTGGTAACTGCAGGCAGGTGGGGCTTGGAGGAGTCACGGGAGATGCCTTGGAAGGGTGCATCTGCCCTGGGTCCCTTCCTCCCCACCACACTCCCGCTTCTGACTGGACATGAGCTGAGCAGCTCTCCTCCACTGGGCCCTTCCCCAGCGATGTGCTGCCTCACCCGGACTCAGAGCAATGGAGACAGCCCTCTATGGACTGAGACATCTGAACCCACGAGCCCCAAATAAACTTTCCCTAGTCTTCAATTGCTCTTGGTGGGTGCTTTAGTCACAGAGGAGACAGTAAACAGGTCGCTGGTTGCCAGGGCTCAGAGGGAGGAGGGGAGAGAGAACCGGCTGAGTCACAGGTGCCTCTTAGGGCAGTGGCTGCTCTGTGTGATACAGTCATGGTGCACACAAGCCAACACATTTGTTAAACCTAGAGAGCCACATCAGGAATGACTGCTCACGCAAGGTGTGGGAACTTCAGTCAACAACAGCACATTCATATCGGCACCTCAACTTTAGCAAATGTAACGCTCAATATAAGATTTTAATAAGAATGGTGTGTGTTTGGTCAGGGAAAGGGGTAAGTGGAAAATCTCTGAACTTTCTACTGAATTTTTTTTTGTAACCCTAAAATACGTTACCTTAATTTTTGTAACCCCCCATTATAAAAACCTACAAATTTAAAGAGTAAATAAATGAATATTTAAAATGATCGATGAGAATAAATTTTGCAGCTGTATTCCCTCGACTTTTATAAATGTTTCAAACTTCTATGACAAATTTTTACAAAATGCACTTACCCAGAAATTCTACATCAAGGATTTTTATTCTATAAATATATGCACATGATGATTGAAGATTTATGTCAAAGGATTATGTAGTGTTATCAGTAATGGCAAAGACTGGAAAATAACTAAATATACAATAAGAAAGAATTGGGTAAGTAAATTGTGCTTCTTTTGTGGAATACTAAGACTAGTTAAGAAGAGGCAACCATATGTACATGATGGAAGCCCAGTGATGGAAGGAAACCCCTTTTCTTGCTTAGGAATATGGACCAAGAAACTGGAACTATGCCAAGCATGTGGGAGGTCCTCAGTGAATACTGGTTGAAAAAAATGGCTAGAGAAAATTTATTGCATTTTTTAAAGCAAGGTGCAAAACAATGGCTATACAGTTTGCCTTTGTTTATACAAAAATGTAAATCTATGCCTGAATACATATTTCAAAAGTCTAGGAAAATGCACAACAATATGATAGCCATAAATAAGAAATTGAGAATGGGAAGATTTATCCCCATTATGTTTGTATTTATAAATAAAATTCACCAAGAAGAGAGAAAATATCAACAAAAATAAATAAATAAAGAACTAAAGAATGCCCTTGTAGGCTGGAGCGGTAGCTCGGCAATTAAGGTGCTTGCCCGGCATGTGCAAGTACATGGGTTCAAAACCCAGCACCAAGCACACAACTAAGCGTCAGAGCAATGAAAGCCATGTGGAAAAAATCTCAATAAAAATTGATTCTCTCTCTCTGTCCTTCTCTCTTTAAAAAAAAAAAAAAAAAAAAGAATGCCCCTGTAGAAAGATGGGCAAGATACGAGTAGACAGCTTACAAAAGAATAAAGAGCATTTAACATGCTCAAACTAATAATGAAACGAATGCCTATAACAGCAACAAATCATCCCCTTTTACCTCTGAAATGTATACATGAAAAGATTCTCAAAATGCAGAGTCGGCACGGACAGAGAGAAACGGGCAACTCCTGTCCTGTTGGTGTCTTGGGAGGGCAAGCCAGCCCTCAACAACTTGTAATGAAGCGTAGAGTGACCTCTAACCCACCCTACGTAACTTCCTGTCCAGGGGAATTGTGTGATAGACCAGGTGAGCACCATTCACTGACTGTCATGCAGAGAAACGGATCCGAGTGATGCTCAGAAAAGGAATCAATCCAGGAGTACTATAAATCTCATATAAATCTCCAAAACTAGGACATAAGGGAAGGATGATTGAATGTTTTAAAAACGTAACATTAGGGGCTGTGAGTGGTGGCTCAGCAGTTTTGGCACTTGCCTGGCAAACACGAGGATGCAGGTTCCAACCCCAGGACCACGTACACAACTAAGTGTTGGAGCAACTAAGGCCAAGTGAAAAACTAAATAAAGTTGTTTCTCCCTTTCTCTGTCTCTCTCACTGTCCCTCTCTCTTTAAAAAAAAAAAAAGTAACATTAATTGGCATATAGATTTGCCCATTAAAAAAAAGAATCTGGGGGCCTGGAACAGTGGCTCAGCAGTCACGGCACTTGCCTGGGTTCAAACCCCAGCACCACATACACAACTAAGTTTGAGAAAAACAAAACACAGAAGAAAAAAATAAATAAAGTTGATTCTCTCTCTCTTAAAATAAAGAAAGAAAGAAAAGGAATCTGCTATGAAAATAAAACTTTTTTCTATTAATCTCATCTTAATTAACTCTTAACAAACTTTGCGTAATAATTTACCCCCCAAAAAAATCACACACAAAAAACGTGAGTTACATGTAAGCATTATTTTTTATTTCACAGTCTTTTTTAAAAAATATAAATCACTAGGTATTTTGGAAAACACACACAGAAGAATCATTTAAAAGTCACAATGTTACAAAACTTGAACAACACGAAATAAACCGCACAGTAGATCAAAAAGCACACTTGGGAAGCACACTCTGACCTAGGAACACATCAAGGGCACCAGGGGGGTGCAGGGACACACTGCTGTCTGTCCAGTGGAGAGGTCTTCCCAGAACACTGCGCTCGTCACAGGAGGGCCAGCGCGCACACTGGGTAGCATCCTGGATGCAGTTCTCCTTTTCCTCTGGGAGACGAGGTCCGCAGCCAGGAAGACAAGTGAAGGCCTCGGACACCAAGCACAGGCTGGGCCCACACTCCCCTGTTGCCCTGAACACAAGAAAGCGCAGGATGTGGACTGTGTCCCACGCCAGAGCCACTGACACAAGTAAAGTTCAAGTGCTGCTCCCCAGTGCCCCTGGCCTTGTCTCAAGTGTGTAGCAGCCACCTGTGACCAGTGGTTACCACACTGGAGACTGCAGACGCGGAACGTTCCTAGCATCGCAGAAAGCTCTTTGGCTGGCCTTGGGTCTGGGAAGTGTTTGCTCTCCCTCCTTCGCAGGGGTGTAGGCTGCTCAGGGAAGCAGCTTTGAGAGGAGATTCTCCCAGGACATTCCCAGCTTGGCGGTGGAGGAAGTAAGGAAGACTCTCTTTGCATAGATCTCTGCCCTGGGGCGTGAAGGGGATGTTCTTTTATGGGCACCAAACACCTAAACCAAGATTCCACCAAAATCTGACTGATAGGAGACTTGGGGAGGACACAAATGATGGCGTAGGAGGCCGTGATGCACTACCCAACCTCCGTAAAGAGGTCACGTCCACCCAGAAACCGTGCAGACCTCTGTGTCCTCCTCTGGAAGATGCCCTGGCAGGGCAAGTCTGCCCGACACACGGACCTGTGAGTGCTCCTGGGGACACCTGGAACTTCCCTCTCCTCCCACCATCTGAGCAGCGCTGCCCGGAGCTCGACCAGCTGGGCAGGAGCCATGGTTTCCATCCCTCTCGAGAACTATGCTCCTTCACAACTGGATTTCGTGTCCAGGGCAGACACTGCTGGCTGTCCACTGGAGACCCGCAGCCGTCACCCTCTCCCCAGGAGAACACACGCTCCAAACGGCAGCAGCCAGAAACACGGGGTTGAGCAGCTGCAAAAGCCCTTCAAAAGGAAGCGGGTGCAAACCGCACGGCCAGCTGTCCCTTTGGGCTTCCTCCTCCTGGTGGGGAGCTGCAGGGGCATCTTGGGTCCTGCACAAAAAAGCCAAGGGAGTCACCCAAAACCTGACTTCTGTGGGCTGCTGGGCCAACACCTGTGGTTGCCCATCTCCAACACACTTCAACTGAGTTACAAGAGAAAAGAACAAAACCCCTCAGCGAGCCAGTGTTCAGCAAGTTCCTAATATGTTGTGGAGACAGCCATCCAAGGTGATTCCCAACAGGAAAGGGAGATTTCCATCTGAAAGACAAAACATCCGGCTGAAGAATCAGGACCTGTTCAGTAACCTTCCTAACTCCATAGTCATACTAGTAAAACACAGGTCAACCTCAACTCAGCCTTGTGTTGGGATCTTTCCGTATGGATGGAGAATGGCAGAAATAGCCTGACTCATTGAATGAAGCAATTGCTGATATGGATTTTTAACTTGGTCCATGAGTGTTATGGTTAGGTAACTGGTGTCCCCCAAAAGCTTGTGTAGGAAACAATGCAAAGAAGCCTTAGAGATGAAATGATTGGGCTATGAGAGCCTTAACCCAATCAGTGAGCTGATGCCCTGATTAACTGGCAACTGAAGGCAGGCAGGGTGTGGTGGAGAAGGAGGTCACTGGGGGGTGTACCTTGGGGTATTCAGTATGGGGTGAGTGGAGTCTCTCTCTACCTCCTGGAGCCATGCCTCCACCTGCTTTCCTCTGCCACACTCTTCCGCCATGATGTTCTGCCTCCCCTGGAGTCCCAAAGAATGAAGCCAGCCTTTCAAGGACTCAGACGGTCAAAACCATGAACCCTCAAATAAATTTTTCCTCCCAAAATTGTTCTTGTCAGATGTTAGTCACAGCAATGAGAAAACTGACTGAAACGTTGAAGAAGCTTTTCCTGTGTGCCTGTTCTGTTCCCATCACTCTTCAAACATGATTCTGCCCTTCCCTTACTCAGCCTGTCCGGTAAGCCGCTCACTACTCAGATAATCAGATCCATATTTAATCCATACTGTATGTGTGTATGTGTGTGTGTGTGTGTGTGTGTGTGTACAAAATAAGAGATGGAATTGAGGAATCTGTTTCTCTAATTCAAACAACAAAACATCAAAGATCTACAACTCTGTTCTTCATTCTCCCTTGAATGATACAGACACCCGCAGTTATATCTAATTATCCCGGAGTTTTGACTGTGAATTCAGTAAGCACAAGCATCTCAGACTAGCTGTAAAAACTGAAATGACGCACAGACCTCTGCCGATACTGTCTGTGCACTGCATCAGTATCTTCAGTATTCCGAAAGTCCCTAGGATAGTAAGTATGACTCACAGAAAGTCGTTTCCTACCGTCCGAGACAGTTTAACCATTACAATGCTTAGAATTTTAGACATTGAAACTTTAAGTCCAGAGCACTTATTTTGAAACTACAGACAAAATTGGGAACATGGAATATCAAGTCAAAAACAGGATATTGCATATTTTGTGCTTACCTAGTTCCAACTTTCCACCCCTGCAAGCAAACCAAAAACAAACCCTGGCATCTTGTCATTCCCAAAAAAGCCAGAGCATGGCACACTCAGGGTAGATTTTATCTTATTCTGCAGAATCACACCAGATGGCATCAGTCCTACATCTACAGCTGTGCCCTAAAACTGAAGTTTGGGCACAGGCATCTGCCTTATTGGACATTTTAGGTTTTCCGGTGTGGGTGTGACGTCATTCTCATTCAACTTACATGGCTGTGTTTCCAAGCAGAACTGAGGATCCATTTCAATTACAGGTTTGGAAATGAGGAAAACAATTCAGATTTTTCTAATAAGATTAGAAGTCATTTTGAACTGCTGAAATTTAGAAATAATGAAATTAGAACACTTGAAATAAAATACTAATATTGCATTATAGAATTATGGTTCATTTCCTTATAATGCAAGAAATTCAATTTGCCTTCTAACATTGCTGAAGTTACTAAAAACCTTTTGTTGAAAATAAAACATAGCAGTATTTCACAATCAATTACACTTATAAACTGAGCAATTATTTTAAACATTCCTGACTTTTCAAATGCTTTAATGCCTAGTTCCTATCTATCCCATCTTTTAAAATGGGGGGCTGGAGCCATGGCTCAGAAGTTACAGCACTTGTCTGGCATGTGCAAGGACATGGGTCCAAGCCCCAGCACCACATATAAAACAAAGTGTTGCAGCAACGAAGGCCACATGAATAACTAAATGAAACTGATTCTCTCTCTGTCTCTCTCTCTGTCTCTCACTGTCCCTCTCCCTAAAATAAATAAATAAATAAATAAAATAAAAATAGAATTGGTATAGCAATTGTGAGAAGCAGGGCACCAGTGAATGGAATAGCCAATATGTAGAAACCTGGAACCTAGACTATTCATGTAGGCCAAGAATTCATGAGATTAAAAGTAATTCTGATTTGTGAGATCAGCCCTATTCTGGGTCTTGGAAAATTATGATTGAATAAATGAGTAAGAAAAGGCAATTTGGGGGGCTGGAGTGGTGGCTAAGTGGTTACAGCACTTGCGCGAGGACGCAGGTTCGAACCCCAGCACCATGTGTACAACAAATTGTTGGAGCAATGAAATCTACATGAAAAAAAACTAAATAAAAATTGGTTTATTCTTTCTCTCTCACTCTCAATTGTCTCCCTCTCCCTGGCAATGTGTATACAGGTGTCGAAGTTTCAAATGCAGAATGCCCTAAAGTCAGGGCAAGGCAGGAGATTAGCAGCGGGAAGTTCTCAGAAGTAATGAGAAGAACCCTAATCCCATATTCAAGGCCAAGTTCCAAGCAGAAGATGGACAACTGGAATAAATATTCTTTTTTGGCCTGGATCAATAAGAACACAGTAATGAATGAATTAGTTTTCCAGGAGGATATAAAATAGCAGCAGATACAAGACGAAAAGGAAGCTGAAGCAGTAGAACCAGGGGAGAAACCGAGTCAAGGCTAAGATGGCAGAAGACGACCTCATCCAGAGCTCACTACAGTCTCGCCTCTAAGAAGGGTCAGGTTTGGGGTAAATGTCCAGACACCAGCAGCACTGCTAGGAAGATTAAAGGATTGAAAAAATCAAGAAGCCAAGCAGGTAGTTAAGGCCATTTGCATTCTGAGTATTCATGAAGTGTGAAATGATGGTTTTCTAACCTCCTAAACAAGCTAAATTGATAATTACTCCCACATTCATCTCCAATGTTCATATTAGCCACACAACCCTATAACCCAATGCCAGAGCAGACACATCAACCAACTAAAGGACTGTTCAACGCTCAACAGGCTTCCGGGCAGTTGACTCTGGGATTCAAACGGGAAACTCCAGTCAAGTCTTACTATATCTCTGAGGAGGACGACAAAGAGGTGAGAATTTGTGCGTGATGCGAGTGAAAGAAACCACTTAGTTCATTTAAAAACAGCTCTTTTGGGGGCTGGAGCGGTGGCTAACAGGAAAGCTTGATTAGAACCTTATATGGAAAGCACTTTGGTTTTCCTTGTAAGACTCCAGGTAATGTGGGACTGGAGCAGTGGCTCAGGGGTTACAGCGCTAGCCTGGCAGGCACTAGTACACAGGCTCAAATCCCAGCCCTCTTACACAACGTTGTCAGCACAATGAAAGCCACATGGAAAACTAAATAAAAATTGATCTCTCTCTCTCTTTCTCTCTCTGTCCCTCTTTCGAAAAAAATAGCTCTACTGTTTGGGCAAAGTGAAATAGAAAATGTCTCAGCCAACACTCACTCACCTAAGTGAGACTATGTTTTCTTTCCTTTGATTATCAATCGTCTTCCACTTCAATTTTGTACTATCTGCTTAGGCAGAGTGTAGCACTTCCCTCATTTTAGCCTGTCCAGATGGTGTTTGTGTCTGAAGTAATAAATGTTTCCAATGCTACACTTATTTCACTTCCTGAGCCCCTGCCCTGGGTTCCAAAGCTGCCAACTCTCTTACACCACCTCTAATTCCATACTCCTCTACCTCGACGCGGGTCCCTGCAATGCACTAGACACCAGTGTGGCCTCCTGTCCAGCAGAAGCTCAGCATTTCTGAGCAGGGCAGCCCTTGACCTATGGTCCCCATTTCCCACGCCCAGGCCCTTACTCACTCTGTTAGGCCCTGGATCTTCCTGTTTAGTCACTACCGGGGGCAACGCGAATGAAGAGCGGTCCCAGCTTACCCTCCGCAGCCAGCCCGGGCTTGCCAGGGCCTCCGTCCGGTCCAGGCTGTAAGCGGAGCTGAAGTGCTGGGTGCCTGGCGAGTGAATCCGGGACGACTTCGGCTGGATGGGGTGATTTCCGCAGCAGCCCCGCCCGGAGCGCACTCAGGCCCACTGCCGAGTCCACTGCGGCCCCCACCTTCCCAGAAGAGCTCTAGAAGCCGGAGTCACCCGTCCTCTTTGTCCAGTGGCCTACGCTAGGCCACCACCCCTTTCCCGGCCGTCCACCCCACCCCACCCCACCCCGCCCCGGGGGCGCACAGACCCGCCAACCCCGAGGCACCTTCCAAACGGATCTGGCCCTAACGCTCCCTCCGCGGCCCCAGACTCCACACCCGCAGGCTGGGACGCGGGCGTGGGCGGAAAGGTCCGCGGGCCGCGGGTTAAGGCGACACTCCGACTACTCCTGGGCGCCCCTTCGCTCCCGCCGGCCCCGAGGCTCACGCGCTCCTCCACAGGTTAGGCTTGGGAAGTGACTGAAGTGCCTTAGAGGACTGGTGCGAAGTCCCAGCCTTTGGGTACGAAGGCAGCGGGCTGGAGAGGAGCTCGCAGGTGCCAAGCCCTTCCGACTCCAAAGGCTGCGCCCTCTCCCCTCCTGTCCCCTCGTCCCGGCACGAGGGTCCCCCACGCGAGCCTGGGGGAACGGCCGAGCCACCACCCACGCGGCCCCGACCTGCCGCCCGCGCACCTGGCCGCCCGGCTCACACCGCCTGCTCGTGCGGGAAGCCCCACGGCTCGCGGTGCAGCGACAGGCGCCCGGGCTGCAGCGTCCCGGCCGTGCTGGCCACGGAGTTCTTCAGCTGCTTGATGACCACGAAGAGCAGGAGGAACAGGAGGAAGAGCAGGAAGAAGAAGAGCGCCAGGTAGAGCAGCAAGTTGAGCTCCCACTCCATGCTGCCCGGGCGCCGCGCGGCCGCCCGCAGACGCGCGCAGGAGCCGCTGCCCGGGCCTGCGCTGCCCCCGGAGCGCGCCGCGGATTTTTGTAGGAGCGAACTGGAGCGGGCGGGGACACCGACGGCGTAGCAGCCCCGTCTCCAGGGGCGTTGGGCTGGGGTTCCGCAGGGAGCTCACGACCTCCACTACCAGCACCCGGCAGTGCCCCTCGCTCCTTCCCTTCCGGACTAAAGTCTTGTTATCCCTCACCCGCTCCCATCTCCACCGCTCCCGCTTTCTGAGAAGCTGGGCGACGCCGGGGAGCAGAGGAGGGCTTAGAGGTGACAGTGTGGATGGAGTCCCAGGGGCTGCGCAGGACTGAGGACTCTGCTGTGAAAAGGCTCACGCGCCTGAGTGAGCTCCACTCCGCACCGCCTGCGCAGGGGTTGCAGAGCGCTCAGGAGTGTACTTGTTTGGAGGACGGGTCTTTACAGAAAACATTAAGAATAAATCGCATTCCAGAAGTGGTATTGTGCAAAGCTTTCAAAGTCGCCTTGAAATTCAATTTCTTCAAGGAAAAGAGAAAAGAAATCCAATGAAAGTGCCCCATGAAGCCCCTAGCACCTTTCTGTGCCTGACTGGGGTCCCCAGAGCCCCAAGACCCGGCCTTGAAAGAAATTTAGTTTATCACCAGGCAGGTGGTGCTCGACTGTAAACCCAACAACTGGGGAGGCTGAGGCAGGAGAACCCAAGTTCAAAGCCAGCCACAACAACTTAGCAAGACCCTATTTCAAGATAAAAGATAATGAGGGGAGGGGTGCTGGGGATGTGGCTCAATGGTTAAGTATCCCTGGGTTCAATTCCTGGTAGGTAGGGAGGAAGGAAGGAAGGAAGGAGAGTTTCAGTTTTTTAGCTTATCTATTGCTGTGCAACAAGCACAACAAAACTTTGAGGCTTGAAGCAATGTAGACATGGGTTATTTGTCCACGATTTTAAGGGTCAAGAATCTATAGCTTAGCCTAGCCAGGTGATTCTGGCTTGGGGGTTCTCAAAGGCTTCTGTTGGGTGTCAGCCAGGGCTGCAGTCATCTGAGGGCTTCCTGGTGGCTGCTGTGGTCTGGAAGGCACCTGGGCTCCCTCTCACTGGACTTCTCCACAGTCATCCCACAGAGCAAGGAGACAGTGCAGTGCCTTCCTCTTGTATGAGAAGCCACTGCTGGAGTGTGCCTTTGTCACAGGTCAGCCCTGTCCCACACAGCAGTCCAGGGACATGAACGCCTGGTGGAGATGGTAGGAGCCATCAGGAGTCCGGCTGTCACACTATGCCATCATTGCAGACTTCGTGAGCTTCGACTTCATTTCATTCTGCAGTTGCAAAGATACTTGAGACCCCCCTGGACTGAGTTTGGGGGATGAGGCCTCACAAACAGACAGACTGTGTGACAGGCAGCTGTGCCAGTGATGGCAGGGCTCCAAGGGGACATTCTGGAAAAGCTGTGGCCTGCCACTGCCAAGGGCCCTGTTCTACGCTCATCTCTGCCTATGGGCAGGCTTTTTCTCTGCATCTCGGTCCCCTCCTCTGTAAGATGACGTCCCTTTCCCTTGGATTTGTGAAGATCAAAAATGAGCAGCACATGGATTAAGAGTGTGTTTCACTATTTGAAGACCCAGTAGTATTGTTATTCTACGACTGAGGGTCTCCACGGCTCACAGCTGTGGTTGAAAACGTCCAGGCCTCTGCACTAAGCCTTGCATTGACCACCTGCCCCCTCACGTTATAAAGATCCAACCAGGGCTAGAGCGGTGGCTTGATGGTTACAGTGCTGGCCTGGCGTGTACGAGTATGCAAGTTCAAACCCTAGCACCACGTACACAACGAAATGTCCAAGGAATGAAGGTCACGTGAAAAAATAAAAATAAAAATTACTTCTCTCTTTCTCTCTCTCTCAATGTCCCCCTTTCTTTTTTCTTTTTTCTTTTTAAGATCCAACCAGCTGGGGATGTGGCGCAGAGCTAGGGCATTTGCCAGGCATGTGTGGGGCCCTGGGTTTGAGCTCCAGCACAGACACACACAAAATTACATTGATCCGCATCATAGGCAGTGGTGTGCCAGCTCATGACTCATGAGACATTTGTTAAAATTTTCAAGCCAATTGTTTAAAACATCTATTATTAGAAATTAAATTATATGAATTCGCAAATAAATAGCCTTAACAAAAATGCAAGAAATGCTCAAAACTCATGGCTTCCTAAACGTGTCGCCCTTCGGTGCAATCAGGCTCCTGGGGCAATGTGCCTCTGCTCCACTGCGTGGCAGAGACTGTTTGCAGCGGCACCTCGCTTCCCAGCAGCCATGTTCGAAGTGTCACACTGGTAACTTGAAATTGGCCAGGATGCCAGTGTTTACCCCAAAGAAATGCACAGATGCTTCAAATCAGGACCAGAGATCAGTCATTGGACATTTGAAGTCTTTGAAGTTAGCAGAGCTGAGATTTCTGTCTCTCCAGAAGCCACACACCTCCACTCAGCACCACATGTTCCTCTTTGTGGAATTCTCCATTTTACATAATCTTGGCAAGAGGACAGTTCCCAGTGCCTGCTTTCCGTTACCTCCTCCCAGTAAGGAAACGAAGGGGATCAGATATAGCTTCTACCCACCCCTGGAACAGTGTGGGGAGGAGGGCAGGAAGAACCTGCCAGAAGCTCAGCCAAACATCCTGATTCCAGACTCAGAGCTGACAGAGCAGGAGGGAGTGTTTGGAGGGGTCTGATGCACCTCAGGAGCAAGGGTGTTCTGAGAGCAGTAGACCCCCTGAGTCACCTGGGTGTGGCTCCTGGCCTCCTGCCTCCTGTTGGTTCCATTAGCTTCAATGGTTTTCCAGAAAATCTTTCTGCAGCTGGACAGTGCTCAATACCAGCTTTCAGATGAGGATAATGACTGATAAAGAATCACTTAACCAGGTCCACACCTTTGATCCCAGCAACTCAGAAGGCTGAAACAGGAGGATCACAGCTTCATGAGACCCTGTCTCTGAAACATAATAAGACTAGGGATATATCTTAGAGGTAAAGCACCCTGGGTTCAATCCCCAGTACAAAAAAAAAAAGCATCATGTTTTCACTTTTACACAATTTGCACAGAATCAGCTTTCATTAAAAAAAAAAGAAAAGAAAAGAAAAAGAAAAAGAATCAGCTCTCATAACCAACAAGATGCTGGGGAGAAAAGCAGATGCCATTTGGCACATTGCCAACCAGCTAGCCAAGCCTTTAAAAGATGTAAATGAAGGCACAGTTATACGACCTGCTCAAGGCCACACAGCTGGCAAGTAGCAGAATCAGGATATGAACCCAGGGAGTCAGCTGCTGAGCCTGTCTGTATTCCAACACCCATGATACACACACTCTTCCCAAGAAAGAGGGACTTTTCTTGAGCATGATTATCAAACTAATGGCCATTGGTTTGTAAATGTCAAACTAAAAAAAAATTTCAAGTAACACACATCTGCTTACATACACCCCAACTCCTCTTTTTGAAATCTTGAAGGTCAAAACTCCAAATGAGCCAGCTTTTGTCTGGAGAGTTCTGAGCAAAGAGGCCAGGGGCTCTGTCTCCAAGCTCTACCCACCTCTGCCTTCCAAACCATGACTCCTTAGATTATCCATTTATCTCAGCCGCTTACGTGGTTTATAAATATTAACTAATAAATCCTCATATCCACTCTCAGTAGAATTTGTATGTAGGATAATGTTGCTGCCACACACACAAAAAAATAATAATACTACATTTATGAGATGCACCCAGGGCTTTTAGCCTGTTGTGGCATTTATCCTCCTCATTAAGACGGTCTGAAACTTGGTTTCCATTACATAAACGACTCCATAGAAATAAGACAAAATCTTTCTCTTCCTAAGCATGCACATTAATTGAAATCCATGGAAAGAAATCCCAAGCACTTTAAAGGACAGAAAGGTCACTGCTAAAGATAAGAGTTTGGCCAGCTGATTGGTTGAACAAGAGCCTTCGTGGCCAAGGACAGAGATGCAGGGAGCTGTCGCTACCATCCCACCAGGCAGAGCAGACCCCATCTACTCCACTCACAGCAGCCTTCCCTGCCCTCGACCCCCTCAATCGGCTCCTGCATCTCTTAGCCACAACCCCCTCTCTGCTCCCCACAGGTTTGGGAAGAACCGCTGCTGCCCAGGGCTGCCAAGTCCTGGCCGAGGGGCTTCTGCGTCTGCCGCCTGCCAGTTCCTGTCCACCTCACCCCTGACTGGGAGGGCATCTTTCATCTAGACTCGCAGCACAGGCATTGGTGGAAAATGACCCGTGGCAGCAAGAGAGGACTGAGAAAACTCACGTCACAATCCCAGCATGAAGCCTGCCTGAACTTACCTGTGGGGACACCTGAGGGCTGGAAACGGCTTCATCAAGGGAGGGATGGAAGAGCACGGAAAGAGAATCTCTGTAAGGCTGACTCAACTTGATCTAAAAGGAACCCAGAAGTGTCTGGTACCATGCTCTGGCCTAGAAGTGAGTGGTGACCGTGACTGCTGAGCCTGGGTCTGATGTAGCCGTGTGCTTCCCTTGGTGTCGTGAGCCATAAAATCTGAGTTACGTGTAGATGGCTGCTGCTTGCCTGGGATGTCATTTGAAACACCCATTCGTGTTCTGGGGATGAGGTCCGTCTCTAGTGAAACTGTCCAGGCCTTGGGACACTCTGTCTCAGCATGTCAGGCCTAATTCAGCCCCGTGACCCTCCATGGCTCCGAGGTGTTCCAGCTGTACCACCTATGTCCCACACCCTCGCGTCCTCTGCTTCTGCCGCTTGCACCAATACACCCCACTTTCACTCCAGGAGCTGTGAGGGGGGCTCCTTGGAATTGCCCCTCATTCATACTCTATAAAGCTCATGGGAAAGTTCACTGTCACAGGAGAGCAGAAAAGCCGATGGTCCCGTTTAAGGGAGTCATGTAAAGTCAATCAACCAACAGCTATCATTACAGCCCAACCACAGAATTCACTGAAGAAGAACTTCAGGCATTATGCAATGCTTACAAAATAAGAGATTCTACTCAGAAAATAAGTAGAATTTCTGTGAAAAGCTACTTAAATCTCATGCAAGCATTTAGGAATCCCAGTGAGCAGGGAGGGAAGAAGGGAATCTAAGGAAGGAATTTATTTGAGGGAAGTGTGGGAGATCATCCTTCAGAATGCAGAATTCACCACTAAGAATAGCTCTCTGGAAAGCATTTAGACTCTCTCCTTGGCTGAGAACATCTTACACACACCAGAAGTACCCTCCAGTTGATCCATTATTAACAAAGAGAACTATTAAATGACAGATTGTGATTATGGCCAAACACTATTGCTTTCATTTGGGCTCTTTCCAGTAAGTGACAGGAGTGTGGGGAAACTCGCTGTGACCATGACTGACTAGATGGAATCTGAGCCTTGTGGAGTGGTCCCGGCTTCCTTCAGCACCACTTCAGCAGCTGCCGCCCACAGGAGCTGTGAAGCTGGGGTGCTCAGGCTCACCCTTGCACGTGTACACACGCAGAGCTGAGGCTGGGCTGCCCCAAGGGCAAAGGGAACTGAAAAGAAGCAGACCCTGTAACCCCTGCTCCCTTAGTGAACTCCCAGCTCCTGAGGGCTGGCTGCCCCCACGGATCGAGCCTGCACTCCTGGACCTGGTGACCCAAGCTGCTGTCCACAGATGTCCTGAGGTGCAGACTAGCAACAATAGACCAGGGTCCCAGCCCAGCTGCACGTGCTTCGCCGGTCCTGAGCTGTATCATGCCATGAGCTGCTATAGGCTTTCCACATCCCGTGGACTGGATGTAAATCCCAGCCCCATCTCTTGCTGGCTCAGTGTCCTCTGACACCTTTCGTGGCCTACCATGCACTCACCCCACCTTGTTCCTTCTTCCTGGATCCTGATTTTATTCAGGAATCCACCTCTCCCCAGGCCTCCCATATAATGGAGAGGAGTGAGTCCTGAATGGTCTAAAAGTTACTCAGGGAATATGGTGAGTCTATCTGGTCCAGGAGGGAACATTTGATCGAAATGGACATAATGTAATGGAAGTATATCAGTCATTGTCCCATAAAAGAGAACAGAAACAATGGTTGGCATCTAAGAAGGGAAATTTCTGCTGGTTAAATTGGTAAAACTGGCTTCCAGGCTGTTGAGTGAGTAGGAGGAGCCAAACAGAGAAGGTGAGACTAGCACAAGATTATAGCCCCGAGCTCAGAAGAGTCCCTGTGTCAGGAAGGCCAGCCACGCACCACTGTGTGCTGACCCGGAGGAGCTGAATGCCAGCAGATGCGATGCCCCGGCACCCCCAGAAGCCCAGGAGAGAAGGAAGTCTCCCTTGCCCCACCCTCCAGCCCTTGCCAGTGCCCATGGGTGAGGCCTAGCAGGGACTTGTGGTGGGACAGTCCAGGCTCCCTGTGGAGGAGAGAAGGGTGACCACAGAGCCGGGACAGCAGGCACTCGACCCCACATGCTCCACATGCTGGGGAAAGGTCCTCTCCATCCAACGCCAAGTATTAGTAAACAAGGACGGTCCCCAGCCTGTGCTGGCCGCCAGCGTGTCCCCACCCAGGACAAGGCTGACTTCACAAACGGCAAGGCAGAAGGAACCTGCATCCCTGCTGGGCCATCAGGCCAACCAACCCTGAAGACTTGCCTACTTTTGGACAATAAGTACCTTTCATTATTTTTAAAACTGGTTTGAGACTGGTTGTTATTGCCTTCCAAAAGCACTCTACAGACTTAGCTGTCGCATGAGCTAATAGTGCGATAATGGCATTTAGTAGGTGAGGGCGTTGTGACTGCTAAACAGGACAATGCATGAGCACCGCGTAAGGGATCTTTACGTCCCTCGGTTGTTTCTCTGGAGAGCACTGACTCATGACATTCCACTCTGTGTTCTGTATGTATTGAACACAACCGCAGATGTACCACGCAATCTAACACCTTGAAATAACCTACTTTGGCTGTAGGCTTTGGGTAGGCAGATGTACAGCACTCCTAAGGATCCATCTTCTGTATTTTTTTTTTAAAGAGAGGGGCTGGACTGAAGCTGTGGCTCAGTGATGAAGGCACTTGCCTGGCATATGCGAAGATGTGGGTTTGAGCTCCAGCACCATGTACACAATGAAGTGTTGTAGCAACGAAAGTTTCATGAAAAACTAAATAAAATTGATTCCCTCTCTCTCTCTCTCTCTCTCTCATTTAAAAAAAAAATGAGAGTGAGAGGACCAGTGAGAGCGAGAATGTTTTTATTTAGCTTTTCATGTGGCTTTCATTGCTCCCACACTTCGTGGTGTATGTGCTGGGGTTGGAACCCACTTCCTCGCGCATGCCAGGCAAGTGCCCCAACCGCTGAGCACACGGCTCCAGCCCATATCATCTGCGTTCTCATGTAGAAAGCAGCAGTGCTGTTTCACACATACGAGCAAAGGTTCGTATCCAGGTTTTCTGTTAGAGGGCCACTGCACAGGCAAGGGACAGTCTTGGTGTTACTGCCTCAGGAGTGTGTCATGTTAGAAGCCCATTGTCACGCACAATGGCTGGAATCTGCAGCAAACACCCCCACGAGAGACTCCCAGGCCTTGGTTTGGAAATAGATCTGGATATTAATTTTGCTGCCCCCACCCTAAGCCAATCAATTAATAGTTGCTCATCCATGCCTCGCCCTGGCTTCTGCATCTCCAGTCTGGAAGCCACTGTGAGTGGGTCCAAGGAATCGCCTAACCCTCCCCCTGAGAGCAATACTGCAGACCAGAGCCCAGGCTGGGAAGAGAGTCAAGGCTCTGCGTCACTTCCCTCGCACACTTAGCCTGAAGGAGCTGAGCTGCCGAATGCCAAGATGACCAGCACCAAGGCGAGCAGGATTTAAACCTCCCCCCCACCCCGAAGTTCAAAAGCTATGACCTTCAGTTCAGCAGTAAAGACATCGTCCTGTTGTTTCCTTCGTGACCCACGAATCACTGTGAAAAGCCAATGCAAAGGGTATTTGTGAACCGGTGGCTTCCTGGGCTTTCGCTCTGCTGGCTCTGAGAGGCTGTTGGTTGAACTAAGTGGTTCTGCAATAGCAGGTGAAGACAGGGTGACCACTAAGGAAGCGCACATTCCCGGCCCCCACATCGGTGGCTCCGACCACCGTGGTCTCTTCACGTGTGGTGTGGGAGCCGGTGGGCTCGCACTTCATACCCCTTCAGCAGTCCTGTTTCTTCCCCCACTCCAGCTGGGCTCCAGCCGCTTCTCGCCAGGCAAGCACCAGCGCCTGCTACCTACGTATTTTACAGCTCCTCATCGTTTTTTCTGTCTTGTATGTTGTCACAGGAGAAAGTCTGCAAGAGGAAAACTGCTAGATACCAGTTTCATCCCTTTGTCGACGCCTTAGTGACGTTTGCTAATATGATTTTCCTCTTCCACATTTCTTCAGATTCTCTGGTTTTGGAGAGAGAGCTTCTGGTGTGTTTGGAAACTTACAGGGCCTGGGTTCTAAACGCCCCTGTTAGCACAAGCCATATAATATGGGGCATGTGTCGGGCCGCTCCATGCCTCTGTCTCCATATCCCTTCTGCTTCCAAAATTCAAATGGCTTAGCATCCTTGCTGCCAGCTCCGAGGTGGTGAGAGCCAGATTGTCTGGGTGAATTGTTCCCAACTGCCATGACGACAGGGCAGGCTTGGAAGCCAGACTGCTTTCTTCCAACTCTCTCCAGGAGGGCCTGAGACACATCGCAGAAGAGGGTGCTTCACGCCCAGCCAGGATGCAGAACCCTTTTACTTTAAGGGAGTGGAACTATTCATGTGGAACCCTAAGTCAGCCACTCCCCAAATCAAGCCCTTCCTCAGTGCGTGCAGGCAGGACCAAGCACACAGGGCATCTCCCTAAGACAGAAAGCCATCCAGGAGCACAGCTGAGGGAGCACCAGAGAGCCGTTCCTTTCACTCCCTTTCCCCCAGCAAATGGTAACTTGGCCTTTGCTTTCCTCTGCACACAGCGAACCTGGGCTCCAGCCCAAACTGGCTGTTGCCTGTAGATTTACCGGATCTTCTTTCAAATAAAATGGATCCTGCCCACAAGGTGTTCTCCTGCTGACTGCTGCACGTGCCCCTTCAACTTCCCTGATCAAGCCGAAGTCACCTCTGTGACGGAAAGGGTGTGAGCAAGACCTCCCAGCCAGGCTGCAGAGGAGCGGGCTCCATGCACAGTGCAGCGGACTTCAGTGTCTCAGGAGGGAGTAAATAAAACTCCACTGCACACACAAGGCTGAAGCGTTCCCTATCGTTACCAAGCCAAGAAAAATGCTTCTACTAGTGCTCCGCTAATCTTGAACAAAAGTTTGTCTCATTGTACAGATTCCTCTTTAAATACTAAAGACAATCAAAATAGCATTTTTTTGTGATCAAGCAGTTGGCAATCACAATATTAATTTCACAAAATATTATTAAGCTAGTGTATTTGATGTGTTTATTTGGTATTTATATATTTCTAATGGGGTTCACATATTTACTTGACCAAGGAAATAATGTGACAATATTTGCTCTCAGCTTCAACATAAGCAGAATATTAATGTAAAACACAATTCCACCTTCCATGAAAAACTACTGGCAATCATATTTCTAAAATAATCCATGCATATCGCAACTGTGTGTCTAAAACTATTCTATACACTGTGATTTTTTTATACTATGAAGTTGAATTGTGAATAAGACTTGCAACAGTGTCAAAATTACATTCTCTGGTTAGTGAAATATATAAGGGATAAAATGATACTATGCTTTCTCAAAGAACTGTTAAATGAAGACAAGCTTTCTCTAGACCTTTTTAAAGGAAATACGCAAGATGATTAAATTTATCACTGCAAACACAACTTTTTCAAAATTTAATATTTATTAACCTGGAATACTAGTGTTTTCAAAAAGCACATAGTACTTAACATCACTTGGTATTAGAGTCTGGTGACTAAGTCTTGGCTCCCCTCCTAAGTAGCATGTGACCTCGACTCCCTGGCACTCAATTGCGCATCTGTGCGGTGGAGGTAATAACAACGCGCCCATCGCTAGGCTGCCAGAAGACTAATGACTTAATGCATGCATAGTGCTAGAATACATCCCAGAACACACTAAGTGCTCAGGAAAAGTTCGCTGTCAATGCTATCATTAGTCCACAATTCAGGATGTTGAGATATCAGAGCTGTGCAGCTCTGGGAGCACCTTTATGATTACAGCAGTCAGCTGTATACATTTCACTGCCTGCCTCACTCGGCACATCTACCACATTAGTCCACTGATGATTTTATTTCTTATGTTTAAATTTTTGATATAGTATAAAGTGGAGATCCACCTATTTTTGTATATGACTACCTGTTCTCCATCCATTCAATGATGTCTTAGACAGTTTCATGTTGCTGTGACATAATGCCTGAGTTTGGGTAATTGTAAAGAAGGCCCATCCATCTGACGGTTCTGGTGGTCCAGGAGCACCAGGACCTCTCTGCTGTAAGGAGGGGCTCATCCAGATGGCATCAGCGTGGCAGCACATGTAAGAGTGGGGAGCTGTGCCTGTGAAAGAGGATTCAGGGGGTGCTGGCTCCAACTGTCCACTTCCCAGTAACCTCTCTCTAAAAGCAGCACCACCCCTCTCCTGAGGGTGGAGGCCCCAGGACCTCACTGTCTTCTACCAGGTCCCATTGGGCACACTGGGGACCAGGCTTCCAGCACGTGGACCTATGGGGAGCACGGCACATCCAAACCACAGCAAGCAAATAATCCACTTTTCCTACTGCGTTTTCCCGTCCGTTCACTGTCAGCCTCAGACTAGAGGCCTTAAGCCAGGCTTCAGATCCACTTGAGGGCACAGGAAGATTTTCCAAAGGGCACATGAACATGGAGAGCTCTGTGACTGTGTCCAGACCTTCACCTTCTGCGTACTTGTTCCTAAAATAATATAATTTGCCTAAGGAGATGCTTGCACCAGCCTGCTCTCTTATTTCTTAGAAAAGTTTTGGGTTCACAACAGAATTGATTTCCCCTATAGTCCCTGCCTCCCCCCAGAGCCTCCCCAGCTATCAACATCCCATCCCAGAGCTGCCCACTTGTTAATCCATGAGCCTACCTGTCAATCATCCACCGTCAAGAGTTTCCATCAGGTTTGTTGAACACTCTGAGTTTTGACAGATGCAGAATGGTGCTTGCTGTGTTAGTCGGCCTCTGCACTGCTGTGACCAAAGCACCCAGCAAGAGCAATTTGAAGGAGGAAAAGTTTATTTTGGCTCACGGTTTCAGGGCTCTCAGTCCTTGGACGGCTACTCCATTGCTGTGGGCCAAGGTGAGGTAGAGCATCATGGGGAAAGGTGTGGTGAAGGACAGCTGTTCAGCTCCTGGTGGGGTCAGGAAACCATGGGGGGTGGGGCGTAGGGCACATGCACCCTTCCAGGATACACCCCTAGTGACCCACCTCCTCCAGCTACGCCCACCTGCCCACAGTTATCTCCCATCGACTCAAACAAGGACAGACTGATGAGGCCACAGCTCTCAGAGTCCAATCATCCTGCCTCTGAATATTAACAGAGGACCTTTGGGGGTACCTCATCCAAGCACATCTATCTATCTGCTATATTTTGACATCCAAAGCTCCATATGTAAGTGAAGGCTTGGTTCAGGGTGGGGCACTGTGGACCTTTAGGAGATGCTACAGGGAGGTCCTTAGATCATGGGAAGCATGGCCTCCAAGGGGACTGAGCGACCCAGACCCTTCTCTGAGCTCCCTGGATAGAGGTGTGAGCACTTGCCTTCACCAGAGGCCCAAACCTATGGGGCCACCTGATCCTGACTTGAACTTCCAGGCCCATGAGCCAAAATAAACCTCTCTTTGCTTCCTAAGGAGCCTGTGGCAGATATTCCATGACAGTGGCAGAGAGCTAACTAAGGGCACCATTGCTGCGTCTCACAGAAGAGCTTCACTGCCCTTCAAATCCTCCGCCTCTGCTACTACCCAGCCCCAGCAACCACTGCCTGGTCTTCATGGTGTAGCCTTCTCCAGGGTCCACAGGGTGGAGCCATACAGAATCAGCCTTGTTAGGCCGGCTTCCTTCACTTGGCAACAGGTGAAAGGCCTCTTCACACTTCTGCTTCCACATCTCCTCCCTCTGTAAATCTCTTAGCCCTTCCTACTCTTACTACGGATCAGGAAGCACTCCAACAGTTCCCTTCATCTAAGCCCTGTAATGCTTCCTTCCGATCCTTCTCATTAGAGAGGAGCCTATAAGCCTTGCTCCTGCGATGGCAAGAAACAAACCCTCTCTGCTCAATTAGCCAGCCTCCCATTACTGTAAAGAAAGCTGGGATGATCAGCTCTTAAAGAGAAGAGGCCTGCTTTGACTCTGTTTCAGAGCCTCCTGCCCCTGTGATTGGCCCCATGGGCTCCGCCTGTGGGAGGAGCAAAGCTGCTCCCTCAAGGCCAGAAAGAGAAAGGGGAGAGGACCTGGGTTCCACATTTTGCTTCAAGTGCAGGGCCCAGTGACCTACACCCTCCCACTAGGCCCCACCTCCTGATAGCACTGACCTGGGGACCGAGACTTTGGCACATGGGCCTCCGCAGGACACTCCAGAAGGAAACCACTGCTGTGGCCTCTGTGGTTTTCTCTCTGTCCTCAGGCCCCCAGAAGTGAACCAGCTCTGGGGTCAGTCTCCAGGAGCTCCAATGCTTCCCTTCTCCAAGGAAGTCCCTCCCCACCCTGGGAATCCTTATTGTTACATAGTCCAGTGAGAGCCTCTGTCCCCGCTCAAGACCTAGCCCTAAACACCCCTCCCTGTGGGTGAGCTTGGGAGTCTGTGTGTCCTGCTGCTGTGTCTTGGCTACAAAGCCTCCCAGGAAACCTGCCCTCAACTATTACCCAGGGCTCTGTGCACCTGTCAGTCAGAACAGCATCAAAATTCATGACTTATATCACTTTAATCAAATGCATACTGGTAGTATTTATAATTACAGTCAACCCACTAGAAGCCGTTTTATACCAATGATCACAAGACATGTGTTTTACATGAAGTATGACAAAATTACCAAAAAAAGATTTTCAACATAAATATATTACATTGGGATAAAAATATACAGGAGAGGCGGACTAGCAATGGAAGTTAGCGGAGCAAAAGATGGTGAAGTTTAGAGAGGAGCTTGTTCAGTGAAATTCTGAATGAAAACGACAGGTTTCAAATCATTAAACTGTATGTTCATTTTGGAGAGGTAAGATAGCTTTATTTAAAAATATAAATATTTGCAAATGCCATAAACAACATCCTTTACTGTTGTTTATATTTATGGTGAAAAATTTAGATCTCAACTTTGATATATTTGAGGGTACATACCAGCTTTGAGGGAGATGGGCCCAGCGGTGCACACCTAGAATCCCAGGATCTTGGAAGGCTGAGGCAAGAGGCAAGTTTGAGACCAGCCTCGGTAACTTAGCAAGACCCTTTCTCAAAATGAAAAATAAAAAGGGTTGGGGATGCGGATCAGTAATAGAGCACCTCTAGGTTCAATCCCCAGTACAACAAAAACAAATTAAAAAATAAAAAAAAACAGCTCCTGTTGTTTCTTATATCACCAGAGCCTCCTCCCCTATCCTCCTGCTTGATCAGAATTATCCAGCCCTTTCTGTGTGTGTGTGTGTGTGCGTGTGTGTGCATGCGCACGCACTTATGGATACAGCATGAGCCCTACTATCCTAACAGATGCTTGGGAAAATGTTTTTTTTTAAATCAATTGAACTGAATTGACAAATAAAATGTTTATAGTTTACCACAAAGGAAAAACTAGATGATAAAGATCAGCTTCTTTCCCTGTCTACTCCTGTAAGTCTGCTAGGTTAGAGGCTTAGGGTGGTCCTCACCCTGAAGAGCACGGTCCTAGCTCAATCCCGTCCACTCCCCCTTTTCGTCTGATCAGCACCTTCCACAACAACTTAGCATCTTGCTGCTCAGTGTGCTCGCTGGATCACCCACGCGTGGCCTGGGAGCTTGTTGGGCAGAAGAGCAGCGGGGTGACCTCCCTCGCAGATGCCAGCGCGCAGGTGACTGCAATGTGCCTGGAGGTCTGAGGGGCCCTGGACAGGGGTCTCCCCCTGCCTGCCTTCTCGTGGGTGATAATCACATCTGTGAGGTTCCAGTCCCTCGCTTCCAATACGTGTTGTTGGCTGTTCCATCTACCATCATTGTCAGTGCTAACGACGGCGCGTGTCTGTCCTTCAGTCATTAGGGCACTTTTACACGGGCTCTAACTTGATGCCCATTGCAACCTTCAATTTCAAACACAGTGCTTCTGCAAAGGGCACAGACTCAATTCCAACAATGTGAAGGGACATGGGCAGAACCCCCTGAATCATTTTCAAAGATGAGAACGCCCCAAATCCAAAGACTTACTCATAACCTCTTTCTAATCTAATAACATCAATACTCTTCATTCAAACATGCTGTTATCATACTCCAGAAAGTTTTAGAAAAAGCATAATAAAGGTTTTTTTTAAGAGAGAGGAACAGTGAGAGAAATAGAAAGAGAGAATCAATTTTTATTTAGTTTTTCATATGGCTTTTGTTGCTCTGACACGTCGTTGCGTACGTGGTGCTGGGGTTCAAACCTGAGTACTTGTGCAAGCCAGGCAAGTGCTGTAACTGCTGAGCCACTGCTCCAGCCTCCATAATAAAGATTGTTAGGGTTAATTTTATTGTTACATTGTAAAGATTTATATATGGAAAGCATATTAATAAAAGAAGGTCATGAGAGGACAAATAGCTTGTTCAAGGTGGTGGCAGAACATAGCTGAAACTGGAACCTCTGCTTCTTTGTTCAAAATGGGGCTAAATACACTTACTTATGGTATTATAATCATTAATATCTATGTTAGTTTTCCATTGCTGTGACAAAATGCCTGAGGAAATCATCTTAGATAGCGAAAAGGTTTATTTGACTCAGGGGGTCAGAGGCTTTGGTCACCTGGGCCTCACTTTGTGCCTGTTGTGAGGCAGCATGTCGTGGGGAGGAAGGTCACTCACCACCTGGCAGCCAGGAGGCAGAAAGAGAGAGGCAGGAGGGCTCAAGCCCAGCGTCCACTTCAAGGGCATGCCTCACTTCCTTCCACCAAGCCCCATGGTGGCTTCTGCCACCTCCCCGTAGGGCCACCAAAGGGGAAAAGTCCTTAGCGTAGAAGTCTTTGGGTGACACTGAAGATCCAATCATAACAATAGTTAATACCATTTCGATATGAATCACACCTATGCGCAATCCAAGGAGACCACAGAGAAACAAACTCTTCCTGCGTTGAGACGCCATCTGCAGAGTCCACCAGCCTAAAACCACAGGCTCTTATGCTCATTAACAGTGTAAGGCAACTGGGCAACCTGTCATCTCTGATCAGAGTGACTGGTAAATATTTACCGACAGACTGATATGCGGGCTTATAACAAAGCAGGATCCATCATCCTGAGTGACGGTTCCTGAGTCACTCAGGGGAAAATCACAAGTCATATCAGAAGGGTTTCTGACTCAGCACGGCCCATTGGTACTGGGACTTGGTGTTAAAATGTGAATGGTTCTCACTAGCTCCTTCTGTTGGCCAATAGCAGTATTGCACTGTGTTACGGCATTCTGACCAGCAATGGGCTGTGTATGTGGTGGTGATGTCCTGAAGTCACCTTCCCTGGTGACAGCTGAGCCGTCAGTCTGTATAAATATGCACCATGAAGTTGCTCAATGACAAAATCCCCTAGTGATGCGACTCCCATGAAGTGACACGTGACAGTGTATGCAAAATAGATTTCCTGGTGCCCGTGGACCCTCCCCTGTGAGAAATGCAGGATGGGCTGGGCTAGTGCTGTGGTCACCACAGTTCTAATGTGGGAACGTAACCCCCAGGAGACCGGGTCAGAGGTGAGGCGCTGGGAGGAGGACGGGCCTCATGAGCGTGCTCAGTGTCTTATAAAAGAGGTGTGGGGAGGATGCAGCTAGAAGACACCACCCACAGATCTGGGGGTGCCCTGGTCTCGCACCTCCAGCCTCCGGAACTGTGAGTGACATTTGTGCTGCCTGTCAGTTCCCCAGCCTCAGGTACTTGTTGTAGAGGCCAGAACAGAATAAGGTAGTGGGAAAAGCCCACCAGTGGTGGGTGAGAGTGGGAAGGAGTGGGGGATAGGAGGGTCTCCAGCAGACGACCTGAGGCTAACACTGAAAGCAGCAGGGCCTGCTTGAGTTCAGGAAGATACAGGAGTTGTACCTCTTGTCTGCCTTCCCAGTTTGTAAAACTGTACTTTATCTGCAGGGCCTTCTCTAACCCCGCGTCCAGTACATGCCTTTAATCTCCTCCTTTCATGGGCCCCATGACGATCGCAGCCTGTTACCGTAGGCTGTGTGATGCTGGGCTGCAGTCCACGCACTCTCCCCAGGGCCTGGCACACACACAAATCACCCGAACCCCAGCCATGTGCTTAATGAATGAATGAGCCAAGTCTTGAATGGGTCCTCTCTGGAGCCATCACTTACTGATGGCACTAAAGTAAGAAACCTGAGGCTGTACTCCGTCACTCTCAGTTCCCCCGTCTTCCTGCCACCCTGTCCTCAGCCCAATGCCATGGCTAACCACTGTCTGTCTCTATGGACTCTTCACATCAGTGATCACATGATCCTCCGTGCTCTGACAGGCTTCTCACTGAGGGTCATGTTAGACAACGTCTGTGCGGTAGCATGTATCAGTACTTCTGTCCTTCTCACTGCTAACTAGCATTCCATCAAACGGCAATAGTACATTTTCTCTGCGCTCCAGGCGAAGGACATTTAGTTTCCTTTGCACTTTTTGACCACCATGAATAACACTGCTATGAATATCCTGTCCACGTTTTTATGTGAACACGTTTTCATCTCCCCTGTGTCGATGTGTGGAGGTGGAACTGCTGGGGCATACATTCAATGCCATGCTAACTTACTTAACTCTACCAGCATTCTGAGGAATGGCCCACCTGGCTTCCCCCCCAGCGATGCACAAGGGTCCCAGCTCACCACCTCCTCCTTGGCTCTTATCATGCTGCTGTGTTCGTTACAGCCGGTGAGCTTGTGAAGCGGTTGGTTGCCTTGGTCCAAATCCACCAGCGGACTCTCCACTTTTCCTAATGGATTCACAATAGAAAACACAGACTTCCAGCTACCTACAGAGCTGCGAGCAACACAGATTGTGTAAGTGTCTGATCATGCGTGTTGTGCTGGATACCAGGAGATGAAAACTCACCATTAACTCTGTTTCCAAATTGCCATGTGCTTTAGAAAGATCCAGGTAACAAAAGTGGATCCTTGTGTGACAATGTCTGTCTCCCCTGCACATTCATGGGTTGAGGCCCTAACCTGGCGTTTGGAGGCAGAGCCTCTGGAAGGAGTAAGGTTTACATGAGGTCATGATGTGGGGCTGGGTGAAGGGAATGATGCTCTTCTAAGAAGAGACTGGACTCTGTTTGTCATGTGAGGCCACACAGAGAAGGCTGCATCTGCAAGCAGTTGAAAGGTCAAGAATCACACTTGATGGCAACGTGATCTCGGATTTCCAGCGTCCAGAGCCGCGGGAAAGAAACATCTGTTGTTCAAGCCACCCAGGCTAGGGCATTTGGTTACAGCAGCCCAAGCTGATTAATACACACCTTCATCTTTAAGGAATTGCTGTTTTCTGATTAAGAAGAGACTAAATTCAGCTAGGTGCAGTGAAACACACCTGTAATCCCAGAGGCTTGGGAGGCTGAGGCAGGAGGATCAAAAGTTTAAAGCCAGCCTCAGCAACTTAATGAGATTCTAAGCAACTTAGCAAGACCCTGTCTCAAAATTAAAAAGGGGCTGGAGATGTGGTTCAGTGGTTAAGTACCCCTGGGTTCAATCCCTGGTACAAAAAGAAAAACAGAGAGAGACTAAATTCAGATAAAACAAATAATAATTACAGACGGAAATAAGGAAAGCAGCTGTGAGATTTAATATACGCATCAGAGTGACAGAAACAAACCTAACGAGGTGGGATTCATAGGAAAGGCTGGCCCAGCCCCTCACTTGAATGTTTTCTAGTTGGGCCTCTGTTTCCTTTGGGCCCTGATTGTTTTCAGAGTGAATATGTTTTAGTTAGTTTTTCATTGCTGTGACCAAAAGGCTGTTCCTCCTCCAGAACAGCTTGGAGGAGGAAAGGTTTCAAAGGTCTCAGTCCACAGTCAGCTGACCCCATAGCTCTGGGAGTGGGGAGAAGCAGAACATCATGGCAGACGGGAGCAGCTCAGGACATGGTGGACAGGATGCTGAGAGAAGCAAAGTTTAAACCCGACGCTTACCCGGCATGTGTGAGGATACAAGTTCGAACCCCAGCACCACATACACAACAAAGCGTTGGAACAACAAAAGCCACAAGAAAGGGGTTGGGGATTGAGCTCAGCGGCAGAGCACTTGTACGTGCAAGGCCCTGAGTTTGGTTCTCAGCCCTGAAAAAATAAAAAAAGCACAAGAAAATTGATTCTTTCATTATAACTGCCCCTCTCTTTAAAAAAAAAAATATATATATATACCCCCCACAAAGCCACGTCCCCAGCTACCTACCTCCTCCAGCCACATCCCACCCTGCCTGCAATTACTGCCCAGTTAACCCATATTAGTGGATTAATCCGGACTAGGTTGCAGCTCTCATAATCTAATCACGTTGCCTCACACATGAGCTTTGGGGACACTCCTTATCCAAAGCATAACAAGAGGAAAGGACTATGGATGGAGCAGAGTCAGAAGAAGCAACGGCGCCTGTAGATGGAGCCAACATACTAGATATGGACATTTCGTTTCTCCCATGGGGAGGCCACTCGGTCATGTCAGGCTCATTATTTTGGGGGCACCATATCTGGTGGACTGGACAACTTAATCTACTTTGGGAAGCCCTGCAGACCCCTGGAGTGCCACCAGTAAATACCCTCCCTGCCCTCCAGAACCCTCATGGCCATGTGTCACATGAGAGTCAGTGGCCTGACAATTCCACGTCAAAGGCCTGTGGTCCTGAGGCTCCCTGGGCCTCCTGCCTGTGCCGGGCAGCCCCTTAGGAAGCTCTCCGCTGAGTGTCCTGTGCCCAGCTCCTCAAGCAATTCCTCGACCTTGCCCCGTTGGTGGCCACTTAGTGCTGACTTTCTCACCCCAGAGAAGCCACGACGGGTTGTGCGGTGTCTCTGAGGACATCTTCCCTGCTGCTTGTTTCCCACCCTCCATGGTGACAGCTTGTGTGGCTCCTTTGCCTCCGTGTCCCACCCTCCCACCCACTGTCCTTCTTTCTTGGCAGCTAGAAGAGCCGTGGCACTCCCGAGGTAGGCGCCAATGGTGCTGCTCGCCAAGTGGGCTCTGCCTCCCCAGCTGCTCCCCGCTCTCCCTGCGGGGAGGGGACCTCAGCCTGGAGGGTCTTAGGTACCCGCCACACAGCTCTGCTGGCCCTGAGGATGTGCGGGGAGCGCAGGGATCCCACAGCATGAGGGTTAATCAGAGGATCACAGTTTGCTTCGTGCCTCGGGATAGAGGGAGATCTTGCTAACTGGTGCCATGAGTCTCGAGCCAAAGCAGACATGAAACCTGAGGGGGTAGCCGCAGAGGGACACCACCTGCCCACAGTCCCCAGGGAGCCTGGCGGACTTCACCTGGACCCAAGCCAGATGCCGAGCCACCCCGGCACAGGCTGCCAAGCAGACCTGACTTTCTTCCCAGTTTCTATCTCTGGCGCCCATTACATCTCCAGAACACTACGGGGGAAACTGCACTGCGCCTGTACAGCCAGCAGTAGAAGCTTTATGTTTATAATTTATTCCAGCACTTATTCACCATAAATGTATTTTTGTGCAATGTTAAACACCCAGCACGTGTTCAAACCACTCCCTGGACAACACACTCTGATCACCTTCTCCCTGAAAACCAGGGCTTTTAGGTTAACTCCCCAAAGCCTGATTAACAAAATAGTGACTAATATCCCGAAGGAAAATTGGACTCCTGAGAAGCTCGGCAAACAGCTTTTGAATGGCAAGATGTGATGGGATTTTTTGGATTCTGTGGAGTTCCCAATTCTGAACAAACGTCTTTGTGCGTCCCACACCACCTGCATGACTCCACAGAACGGGGTGTGCGCCTCACCTGCGCTGACTGGCACACGTCGCAACAGTGAGAGGATGCAATGCCATCTTCCTGCCCAAGGAGGCTTTGAGCAAAGGTGCGCAGTTTCACTGGAACTTTCCATGATTTGTGTAATTTTGACTAAAGTATCTGGAAAGCAATGAAAATTGTTGAAGGGTTTCCTCATAACAACAGTGTACGGTTATTTCAGATGAAACATTTTCTAATTTAGAGACAATATATTTGATTCAGAAACAGCTGCGTAATTGTGCGGGGCACTCACACCCAGTAGGACCCATAATCCATCTTGTCCATGAAGGCAGGTAGCTCCCGCCGTCGGGCTAACAGTGTCTGGCCCATGGCAGGTCCCTGATGTACCTCAGCATCAGCATCCTGGTCTGCTGGAGGGTGCGGACACTTCATAGATGGGAAGGCGAGGTGGCTTGAAGTAGCTGCTCACAGTCGCTTCTCTATGCCAGCACCTCCATCTTCTTCCCACCCTTCTCATTCACTTGCTCGTTCATTCATTCCTTCATCTGTTCATTCAGATTTACCAAGTTCTTTCCATGTTTCAAGCCTGGGCATTGTGCACAGAAAAGTGGACCAAGTTCCTGGCCATGTACCCTGGACACACCTGACCTCGTCTGACCTTGGGAGCCAAGTGGGGTTGGGCTGAGCTAGTGTTTGGATGGAGAAGAGTGAGCGAGTGACTCTCCTGTGGTGCTTAGTGGGAGTGAAGAGGGAGGAATCGAGAAGCACAACTTGACTTGTTGGCTGTGGGGTGCTGCCATTCACCAGAGGGGACACAGGAGAACACATCTGGAGAGGAAGAGAATTAGTTCAGTTGTGGCACTGACTTGAAATGTTGTGGAACACCTAGAAACATCTAGAGCCCAGAAGAGAGGTGTGGGTCAGGACAATAGATTTGGAAATAATCCACATATTGCTGGGAAATGCTAACATGGAAATAGAAAATTAGAATTATAAAAGGAGACTTTTTCTCAGATAGGATCCCATGAAACATTCACACTTAAGAGGTGACATGAGGAAGAGAAATCCCTGAATAACTGAAAAGAAAGGTCCAGAGACGTAGAAATACCAAGAGAACTACAAGTCACTAGAGTCAGGGAAGGAAGTATTTTAAGAAGACAAATTATACGGAAAACTGAAAACCAGTTTTCATTAGTTCAAACAACAAGTAGGTGTCAGTCAATCTAAATTCCTCAAACACACAGAGAGACACTTTTATACACACACTAGCAAATAAGAGGCTAGTTGGCCTCCAAGACACACAAAGCCCTGCTCTCTGCTTCTCTCCTACCACCCTGTTCTCCGTAGTTGCTCTGATTCATCTGCAGCCCCCAGCACTACAACAGTAAAAGAGGAAAGAGAAGAGGGTGTGGGGAGCAACTTAAAGTCCTGTGACCACAGTTAAAACCATCTCAGCGGCACCTGATTCTAGCTGTTGAGTGGCAACTTCCTGATGGCAGCACACTCTCCTTTGAAAGGTAAGTTGTACAGATGAGCTGCTAGCTAACCCTGAAGTCCAATTCTCATCTCTCATAAATTTCCTTGGAAAGTTTTAAAAGGGAGATCTTAGACTCTAGCTTTTAACACTTTAGAACTTTTACAACTCGTTTTGCTTTAGACTATGCCATTTAAAAACCATTAACAATAAAAGGAAGGTATATGTAACAATCTTTTGCTCTGTTTAAATGATCACAAATTATTTATTAAGCAAAAATTGTAGTTGGAAAGGTTTGCTGAAAAAATTACTAACTTATTTGCATAGTCCAATTATAGCTCTGAGAAATTAAAATATATAAGAGATATAACTTACCAAGGGGTTAAGCATGTAAAATTTCATATTTTCATTTTTTTAACTCCTTCAAAACATATGGATGAGTGAAATAGGATTTATTTACAGGGCAGAAGAATGTCACACTGTGACTCACGTCCTACCTAAATTTTCCTGTTGGAAGCTTTTCTCTAACAGATGAGTAATCTAATTTTATGTTGGATCAGCTCCATGATTTGATACAGAGTTATGGTTTGAAATAGGCATCAGTTGCTAGTTGTATAATTTAAATGCTCTTCAAGGACAATGTAGTTATGTCATTCCTTTCATTAAAAAGCTGAATTTATGTAGAAAATTTCTAATGGTCTTCCTCACTGAAGACTGTAAGCCAGATTTTCATTCTGAAGGGAAGACAAGTTCCCCAAGACCCCCGTTGGAAAGAAGGCTGTGCCTGTAAACCCAGAGCAGTGGAGAGCTCTCCATTGGCTTCGGGACATTCTAAACCAGGTGCTCAGACAGCTGGGAGCAAGCATTAGGGATGTGGCAGGGGCCAGCAGGAGCCAGTAGGGACTGCCATCCAACTGCACCTGATGGTCCAGTGCCCCGTAGAACAGGGCTACTCTGCAGAAATGTACCTGTGCTGATGTGATACACACAGAAGAATCTAAAACATGAAAAATAATCAAACTTTTAAACCATAATAAGACATCCAGGGGGTGGAGCCATGGCTCAGCAGTTGGAGCACCTGCCTGGCATGCACAAGGACCTGCGTTCGATTCCCAGCACCACATACACAGCTAAGTGTTGGAGAAACAAAATCCAGATAAATAAATGAGATTCTTTCTCTGGCTCTAAAAAAAAAAGATTAAAAAGACGTGCAGTTATTCTATTTGTTAACAATATGACTTACCGATTTGCAAAGTTAATCTCTTTGCTCTTACTTTGCGTCTTGTGCTGCGCTAGTGTTCATGGGCCATGATTTGCTACGCAGCCTTACATGCAAGGTAGAAACTCAGTTGGTCCACGTGTGTGGTTTCAGCATGGGGTCTGCATTCAGCTCCTGACACTTAAATGAGAAAATCAACTTCGGACTAATTTTGCTCCTCTGTAAAGTGGGGTAAAAATAATAACTAGCTTGTAAGGAGATTGAAAAGTTAAATTAATTTCTGTGAATGCCTTAGGAATGTGTCTGGCACACATCAAATCCCTTATGAGTGTCAACTGTACTTCATTTCAAAGAGGTGACATTGATGAATGCCCGCATCTCCCCAGATCCCATATGTCGAGGCCAAGTCCTCAGTGTGACAGTACTCTGCCTGGGGCCTGTGCAAGGATGCTAGGCCAGCAGGTGCCCTTACGAAATGTACCACACAGCAATGTGTGTCTGCCATGGATGCGGCAAGCAGGCAGCCCTCTGAAAACCAGAGCCTGCACAGCCTTCGCAGCTGTGAGGAAAAGCTACACCGTTTAGGCACTGGGTCACAGCAGCCCAGGCTGCCAGTGACAAGAGGTGCCATCCACAGTGTGTTCAACACCTGGGGTTCCCCAGCTAGCATCTAAACCCAAGGCTGTCTGCTGCCAAAGACCAAGGGATACAAAACGATCATTCTGAAAATGAGTACTTTTCTTGGCTCATTTCAAAGAACCCTTGGCACCCCTTGCTTTATACGGAGCACTGTTTCAATAACGTCTCTTAGAACACTTTCATCTGGGAAGCCCGCTCTGTGCTGAAACTTTCCTAGGGACCGGGAAAGTTGCTTAGGAAATTGGGCTCACCAATTGGAAGGCAACACCCCACTATTCAAAAGCCGTGTTGTTATACTTCTTGCTTCAATCCGCTTTTTTGCTGCTGTGACTAAAGTCCTGACAAGGACAATGCTAGAGGAGGAAGTTTATTTGTGGGCTCAGTTTCGGAGGTCTCATAGCCAGCAGGATCCACTCGTCAGGGCTGGAGGTGAGACAGGACGTCATGGCGGAAGAGTGCAGGAGGAAAGTGGCTCAGGGCATGGCAAACAGGAAGCAGAGACTCCACTAGCCAGATACAAAACATAAACCCAAAGACACCCCCCAGGGACCCGGTCCTCCAGACACACCCTACCTGTCCTCAGCTGCCATCCAGCTAACCCCTATCAGGGGATTAACTCACTGACCGGGTCAAGGCTCTCATAACCCAATCATTTCACCTCCAAGCCTTCTTGCATTGTCTCACACTCGAGCTTTATGGGACACCTCACATCCTAACCATAACACCTCTGGAGCACAGAATGCGTTGACCTCATTTAAAAAAGAATGAACACTGTAATGGATATTTATTTATTGCTGGATACAGGCTCGGGCTGCTTAAGTGCTTTCTGTATGTTAGCATTTAACTCTCATGACCACTTTGTAAGGTGAGGTATTATTAGCCTTTCTCTTCCCCATGGAGGTTTACAACTTGCCCCAGTCACCCAGCTAATAGGTTGCTAGGGTGGAATTCGAGCCTGGAAGCATGTCGCAGTCTGATCTCTCCACCCAGTAAACTACCTCCCATGAAACCACATCTGGGCGTGCCACGATCTCAGCCTGACCCTCAAGGAGGCCTGGCCTCTTTTTGCCCTGTTTCGGGCAACCTTCCCCACAGACTGCTCCGGCGGTTCCAACAGCAGTGTCCACTTGCCTGAACCCTACCTTTCAGGTGTCCCCAAGCGCCTGCTCATCAGCTGCCTTCCCTCTACCTGCACCGTGTGCAGTGACCTCCAGCCGCGCTTCAGCTGTGGCGGCTGGGCTTTTCCTCACGCACCACTGCCAGGCATTACTGTTTGTTGCTGATTTCATTGTCCACCTGTCCCTAGAACATAAGCTCTATAAGACTTTAAAATCTTTGTTTACTGCATCGCCCCAGTGCTTCAATACAGCCTGACACATAATAGATTCATAGGGGGAAAATCTTATAAAAAAAAGACTGCTTATAGGTTATTTTAGATTTGATACAAATTTTATCAGAAATACCAGAAACAAAAATTAAAATACCACCACCAATCTTAACATATACCTATATTAAGTTTAACTTTTCCTTCTAGTTCTTGTTTATAAGCAATTTTTTACAGACATGTACTCATAATGCAGATTATATTATCATTCTGCATTTTCAGATGACATTATCAGATTTTAAAAATCCATTACTTGAAAATAAAGCTATTGTGTGTCATGGATGGTGGCTCATGCCTGTAATCCCAGCTACTGGGGAGGCTGAGGCAGAAGGATTACAAGTTCCAGGCCAGCCTTAGCAATTTAGCAAGACACTGTCTCAAAATAAAAATTAAAAAAGGCTGGGGCTTGGGGCTGGAGTAGTGGCTCAGCAGTTTCAGTGCTTGCTGGATTCAAACAAACCACGTACACAACTAAGTGTTGGAACAATGAATGCCATGTGAAAAACTAAATAAAGTTGTTTCTCTCTTTCTCTGTCTCTCTCCCTGTCCCTCTCTCTTAAAAAAAAAAAAAGGCTGGGGCTGTAGCTCAGTGACAGGGCACCCTTGGGTTCAAGCCCCAGTAACCCCCTCAAAAAAAATCCATTACTGAAATGCATTTTTGTTTGGCTTTTGACAAACTTTTCAAGCTCAGTTTTTTTTTCTTCTTAAGTGAAAGCAAAGATGATGAAAGCTTTTGTTTGTGCATCAGCCCCATGTTCCCACACATTTTACATTGCCCAGGTGGGAAGTACAGGTCTGCTCTGGATTCTTTAAATGCAATCTTGCTTTCTTCCCAAGCAATCTCTTAGAAATCACTAAAAATTCCCGGTCACTGAAGAAAGCACACTTCCTGGAATGAGAGCTAGCATTTTACGTATGTGCTACCAATTCCTTCAAACACATATTAGAAGCAGGCTGACAACCTTTCAGGCTGCAGAAAGAGAGTCAAATGGAGATTTATTTTTCTTTTGCACTATCAGGGTGAGACCAGTGAATTGTAAAATCCAGAAGGAATGCTCACCCGAGTTTGTGCTCAAATTAGCAGCTTCGCACAGCACAGGTTCAGCCAGGTAGCCAGGCACAGTTAAACGAGATTTGTTCCAGGGTCCCTCTTAGGATGCCAACCGTTAAGATGCTGGCCAGGCTGAGGTCTCTGCTGAAGGTTCAACATAACAAACTCGGCCCTCAGTCCGTGATTGTGGGGAGGCTCCCGTCCCTCCTGGGCTGTGGTCTGGGGTCTCAGACATTTCCAGGCTGTTGGCTAGGGCACACCCTCAGCTCCTTGCCACATGGGCCCCTACCTGGAATCTTGCTTTATCAAATCCAGCAGGGCAGGGAGTTTGCTGACATGAAGGCAGTTATGTTTTCTTGTACTCTAAACACTGAAGTGACATGACCTCAAATTCATTTCAAGGGGAAGGGATGGGACAAAGCCCTAGATACCCAGAGGCTGCCTGCCACTGAAGTACCATCTTGGCATAATACTGTTCTGCTTGCTAAGGAAGTATGCTCATAGGATACCACACTCTGGCTTTCACTACCCACTGGCACCCCCATGGAGTCACATCTGGTGGTGTCCTGCTTCTGAAACAACCCAAGCTTCCTTCCTCTAGGAAGAGTTAAACAAGGTGGCAGAAATAAAGCAGAAACTTTTCCTCTTAAAGTATTAATTTGCATCGAGTCAATCACTGATTTAACTACAGCATCCCTGGGGGTGGAACTAATGGAGACCACTATGTAGAAATGGCATATTCTGTAAGTCTCTTAACCAAGGACCAGGACCACTTTTTATTTTTTGGTACTGGGGATTGAACCCAGGAGCATTTAACCACTGGGTTACAACCCTCTCTATTTTTTGAGACTGAGTTTCACCAAGTTGCTGAGGCTGGCTTTGAACTTGTGATCCTCCTGCCTCAGCCTCCAGAGCCGCTGGGATCACAGGCGTGTGCCACCACACCCAACTAGGACCACTTTTGAACTGATGTGTGACTCCTGTTTCTTCTAAATAAAGTTCAACACCAACCTCACTCTTGCCTGTGTATTAGCTTTGCAACTATAATCAGACCTCACCTGTCTGCATTAATAAGCCCTACTTCTAATTGTGCATCAAGCCAGAGCAGAAATTGGATTTGAGTAACCTAATCACAGCAGCTTTAGTCTTTGCATAGATGCCAGATGGCAGAGTAATCAAGTGAAGATCCCTCAGAGAGATAGGAAGTGACTGGGTGAGTGTTAAAGGTGACGATACACTTGGCATAGAAATGGAGTTCCATTTTTTAAGCAGCGGCATGGTGTACTAATTATGAATATAGTCTCTGCAAACAGACTGAATCCTGGTTCTGATTTCCCAGCTTTGCAAACATGGTCAGATATTCAACCTCTCAGTGCTTCATAAAACATAACAAACGCAGGCTCACTGTAAGAAACGTACAATGCTGAGGGATGTTGACTGGGGGAGGCCACAGTAGGGAGGAAAGGGAATGAGAACACCCTATCAGTTTTGCTGTGAACCTAATATTGCTTTGTCTATTAACTTCTTTAAAAATCATGTTAAAATATACCTCAAGATTATCTTGTAATTGAAGGTGCTACTTCTACAAAATGGAGAATAAGAAATATTTTAGGGAAGCGCATCTTATCTAACTTGGCTGATGCCAGTCACACTGCACAAACACGTAGTCCATAGAAAGCCACTGCTGGAATCCTGACCCCCAATGTGATGGAATTAGGTGCCTTGGCAGATGATTAGGACATGGGGGTAGAGACGTTAAGAACAGGACTAGTGCTCTAATGTGACCCCAGAGTGCTCCCTGGTCCCTCATCATGAGGCTGAGGCATCAGGAGGACTATGAAATGTGAAGAAAGTCCTCAGAGACAACAAATCTGCCGGCACCTTGATTTTACACTTCCCAGCTTTGGAACCGTGAGAAATAAATTTCTGCTTTTTAAAAATCACCAAGTCTATATAGCACAAAGTTATAGTAGTCTGGACTATATATGCTATAACTGCCACAACAAATTATGACAAACTTCAGGACTCAAAGCAACATAAACGTATTCTTACAGTTCTTGAGCTAAAGTGTGCCCAGACAGTTATGTTCCTTTTGAAGATTCTGGGAGAAAAATTCAGCTTTAGACATTCCCATATTCCTTGGCTTGTGGCCTCCTCCTTCTCCAAAGCCAGCAGTGTAACATCTTTCATTTCTGATCTCTGCTTCTGCCATCACATCTCCCTTTGCCCCCTTTCTAGCTCCACTGCAACCCTCTTCACTCAAGGACCTCTGTAATTACTATAGACAAATTACTATAGACAAATAATCAAAGATAATCCCCTCAAGACCCTTCATTTAATCAAAGATAAAAAAAAAATGCCTTGTAAGATAACATGTTCGGTTTCCAGAGGCTAGGATACCAGACTGTGGGAAGGGCTATTTTGCCTGCCACATAACCTGTAGGGGTATGTACTGAACGATTCATTAACCCACGATACCAATTTTAATATATTTTTTGTAGAAACTGAATTGACACTGAACTGTTCTGAAATATGTTTACTGTTTAAGAATAATTTAGAGAAAGCTCATTTTCTTTCCAGTACCAGCTTGCCTTGCAGGAGAGAACAGAGTGAAGGGAAAGAGGAATTACCTAATGCCCATGGAAAGAATCCAGAGATTTCAATGAACTTAACCAGTTCTGGTGTGAAACTACTATAAACATTCATGTTTTCAGAGCAACCTGTAACTGCCTATCCAGACAACTAGCCTCGTAAGCGGATCAGACTTCTGTCCTGAAAATTCCTGTCCTCAGACCATGAGTACTGCCCCCGATAACTATGAGAAATTTCCTGATTTTATTTGTTTAGGTTTTTATTGTCTCCTCAAAAGAGAATCTAAATTCTTTGAAAGAACAGATCTAGTCTATCAGGTTTTCCCACCACGTGATTATTCTCTTTAAATACCCTCTTTAAATACCGGCTGCACGCAGGGATTGCAAGTGATAAGATTAAAATGTAACACTCGCAGGGAATAAAAAAAGTGAGAGAAGAGATAGAACAATGGGAGTCAGGGCAGGAGTTACACTGCCTATCACTCCCAAAGCAAAAGGAAAAAAATAGCCACGGATTCAAATCCTGCTCTCCCCACATCAGGCACCACTGAAGCATCTTGTAGGCATTAACTCATTTTTATTCCTCATAATGAATCATTCCTATTTTGCAGGCCAGTGATGGGAGCACCACGTGACGCAGAGGTATTGTTCGGGGGCTTCTCGAAGCTGCAGACTTGAGGTAATTGTTACCTCAAGTAACAATTTTACAACTTTTTTATCTCAACTTTTACTTGAGATAGAAGTTAGGGCGCTTGCCCGGCATGTGCGAGTACGCGAGTTCAAAGCCCAGCACCACTACACAACGAGGCATGAAAGCCACGCGAAAAACGAAATAAAAATTGCTTCCTCTATTATTCCCTTTCTTTAAAAAAAAAAACAAACAAAAAAGAACAGCAAATACGCTTCCGGCGCGCCACAGCGATGCGGGCGGGAACTTCCCCGATTGTGCTCGCAGCCGCTCGCCGGCGGAGCCTGGCCGCGGTCCTCCCCGCCCCCGCTCGAGGACCCCAGCATCGGTCCTCCCGCTCCCCGGCTCGCCACCCCCATCCCCGTAGCGATCCTCCCGCGCCCCAGCTCGCCACCACTACCCCCGCTGCAGTCCTCCCGCTCCGCAGCTCCCCGCTCGCCACCCCAGCCCTACAGCGATCTTCCCGCTTCACACGCCCACGCCGACAGCGGTGCTCCCGACACCCACCCACCCGCAACCCTCCCCGCCTTCCGTGCGGAGCCGCGGTGCTGCGCGGCCAGCGCTTAGAATGTGCGAACGCGTCTGGACTCTTTTCTATCCGCCTTTCGCGCTAAAAGAAGCCCGCAGGCCCCGCCCACCACCGGCTCGGCCCGCCTCGCTCCGAGTCTGCGCACTGGCGGCCGCTGCGCCACGGTGACGTCAGCCCGCCGTCGCGCCACGTGACGCACGTCCTGGGCGCCGGGTGACGCAGGTCTTCCGCGCCGCGCGTGGAGGCGCGGACCGTTTTCTCCGCAGGTTCGGTGCCTGTGCGGCCCGCGGCCAGACACCATGAAGGAGACGCCGCTCTCGAACTGCGAGCGCCGCTTCCTGCTGCGTGCCATCGAGGAGAAGAAGGTAGGCGGCCCGCGGGGCGGGGGCGGGGGCGGGGCGGACGCGGCCTCACGCCCGGGTGCTTGCAGCGGCTGGACGGCAGGCAGACCTACGACTACCGCAGCGTGCGCATCGCCTTCGGGACGGACTTCGGCTGCTGCGTCGTGGAGCTCGGCAAGACCAGGTCAGCGGTGGGGTCCTTGGCGAAGCTTTCCTTAGCAGGGCACCTCTCCTTTCGCCGCCGCACCTGCAGCCACGTGAGCGCCCGCACCGTTCTCACTGCTGCACCGACGCCCAGCCCACGGGTGACCTGCACCTGTCGACCTGCGCTCCGGGGAGGAATGCGAGCCCGAGCGCCCTGTCGGCCACAGCCCCGCCTTCCCTTCTTCCCCTGGACCTAAGGCGTGGAAGGTTGGAGGATGCCGGGTCAGATAACGTTGGCTGCCCGTGCCATCTGCAAACCCCGAAGAAGGCTCAAGGTTGCAAGCCATCTTCTATCAGCCGTTGTTGTACAAAGCCTTGCTTTTCCTTTACTTATGTGGAGTAGTAAGTGATAGGAAAAGAGGCTGGAAAGGAGGGTACAGATAGATGAAGAATAAGGCAGAATTGGGAGGAAGAGAGCAGGAGGGAGCCTAAGAGCCCCATATTCCCGTTCCCGCCCCAACTGAAAAGAGGCTCAAAAGGGAGGGTACGAGGCGCAGAAAGAAAGGATCCAGACCAACAGATCAGGGAGATTTATTGAAATAGTTGCAGGGACACGCTTTCCAAGCGGAAAATGAACGTCTGACTTTGGAATAGGTGATCTTTTAAGGACTGAATGGGGGTGGATTCCCAGTGGGGTTTTCTGGTTAGACTTTATTTTAGTAGAGTGGGGATCCTCTGATAAGGGTCCATACCCTAGGTTCCTATAAGGGCCCAGTCTGTAAACTTCCAAACAGTGAGCAGGGGTTTGCTTCCTGGCTGAGTGGCTTTTGGCGATCTTCCATATCCATCAGTAAGGATTGTAATAAGAGTTGTTATCTTAGACATACCAGTGTTTTTTTTTTAATATTTCTACAGCTATTCTGTTAATAAATTTATATGTAACTTTTATCTCTGAAATTAAGTATATTATTGAAAGTAAGATTTAAACCTAATTGTTGTCTGTTTTAGATTTCTTACTTTTCTAAGGAAAGGAAATCTATGTTAACTACTTTCTACCATTACCTTTGCAGAGTTCTTGCACAGGTTTCCTGTGAACTTGTTTCTCCAAAACTCAATCGGGCAACGGAAGGTATTCTTTTTTTTAACCTTGAACTCTCTCAGATGGCTGCTCCAGCTTTCGAACCTGGCAGGTATGTAAATACATTTCTTAAGTTGCGTTGGGCATAGAAAAACCTAACAGCTGTGAGCTGTTGTTTGCCTGGTGTTACATTTCATGACATTAGCCCATTCCTGTTTTCATAGGCAGTCGGATCTCTTGGTGAAATTGAATCGACTCTTGGAAAGATGTCTGAGAAATTCCAAGTGTATAGACACTGAATCTCTTTGTGTTGTTGCTGGTGAGAAGGTGGGGCATATGCTCAGAATTGTTAATCTTAGGACAGATATTGTGGATTCAGTGGGTTCTGTGTCTAAGCTTCCATTGTCAGAGCTTTATAGTTAATTTAGGTTTAGGGTTTTGTTTTGTTCTTGTCCTAGGGATTAAACCCAGAGTGCTTTACCAGTGAACTACATCTCCAGCCCTTTTTGCTTTTTATTTTGAGACAGGGTCTTGCTAAGTTTTTGAGGGTCTCAGTTGCCCAAGCCTGCTTCAGCCTCCCCAATCCCTGGGATTATAGGCGTGTGCCCCCACCCTAGCTGTTACTTTAGTTTTATACTACTTCACATCACTTCAGATTTCCCAAGTGCTGCCCTTAGAATTTTTTGCCATATCTCTGAAGGCACAAGAAAACATCTTAAAAGGGTAAATGTGACAACTTGGACTTGTATAAATGTTTTGTTCACAGAACTTGTGGCTTTTTCATATAACCTCTCATTTACTTTATTTTAGTGAGTTGATAGGAGCAGGTAGTTATTTCCTTTTATAATGGATGAAAAGCAGATTGAATCCTTCATTTGGATAGATTCATTGGTTTACACAGGGCCACACAGTGAGTCAGTGGCAGGGCTTGCTTTGGAAATTTTAGTCAAAAAAATTGTATTGCATGAAGGTATTAGAATATTCTTATTTAAAGAGAGGGAGAGAATGACAGAATCAATTTGATTTATTTTTTAATCTGGCCTGTGTTTCTCCAGTGCTTATGTGTATGTGGTGCTGGGTTTTTGAGCCTGGGTCCTTGCGCATGCCAAGCAAGCGCTCCAACCGACAAGCCACTGCTCAGCGCAGAATTTCATTCTCGATGAGGTTAGCTGTTTTACTGCAAAGCCTCCGAGCTTTCCACTTTCTGTACAGTTCGATGTAACTGTGTTACAGTTCCATTCTTTTTAAGGTAGTCATCAGATTATCATTTAAAACCCAAGACTTTGAGATTTGTAAGCAAGGAAAATGAAACCGTAGTTTTGGAGTTCGGAAAATCGTAGGTTGAAATGCTGGAATGGGTCCTTTATTTAGAGTGTGTATTTTATGTGTGTGTCTATGAGTCAAGTAACTCTTTCAGATCTGCTTTTTTTATTTTAGGTTTAAAATTTTCTGCATTTTTCTTGATAAACTCGAAAGATTAACTGGAGGGAAAAAATTGAACAGAGTTACTCTTCCTAATAAATAGCTGTGGATTTTGTTAGGATTTGTTTTTATCTTAAATTCATTTTAGGTTTGGCAAATACGTGTGGATCTGCATTTGTTAAATCATGATGGAAATATTATTGATGCTGCCAGCATTGCTGCGATCGTGGCCTTGTGTCACTTCCGAAGACCTGATGTCTCCGTCCAGGGAGAGGAAGTAACCCTGGTAAGCACTGTGATTTGAGCCAGGATCCTTTCTATGGATGAGTGGGTTAGATGTGCAGACGGCTTGCCATGACGTTGTAGAGGGCATTCCATAGGTTCTGGAATTTGTTTATAAGGCAGAAACAATAATGGTCAAAAGTTTCCTAGAAATCTCTTGGGTTTCTCTTACCTACATGTCTATTAATATGAATACAATCTTGAGCTTGGTTTTCCAGAATAGAATGCAATAACTACTTTTCTTTGGATTGAGTATCAGATGAATTGGTTGGCTTCTGTTTAGGGGTCGGTGAAAAGTACATGGTTCTCAGCACAGTGAGATGTTTACCCTATGCGAGGCGTGCAGTAGCTGAACAGGACTGAGGTTCCGCAGATTGACCTGTCTCTCTGGGGCTTCTGTTCATTAAAACATAAGGTGCCCAAGTTTTCCAAATATTCTATTTGTAGTACTACTTTGAAGCATTAGATTGGCGCATCCATCTTCATAGATTCAGAGGTAGAGTTTTTTAACAGTAGAAAAAATGTTCCATTAGAGGAGATAGTTTATTAAAGGAAAGCTAAAAAAAAGAAGAAAAAAAGGTAGAGACTTGAAAAGAGCCCCCTAAAGACACTGTAATCGCTAGTGGGAGTGCACACAGCACAGCCATGTTGGAAGAGTTTGGCAGTTTCTTAAGAAGTTAAACAGCATTCTGTATTCAGGAAAATAACAATGAAAGGAAAAATACTCTGTACATCTTTCATTTCAGCGTGTTTGGTCTTGTAATATTAAAATGAGTTAAATGGCTTAGAACTGGGGAACAAAATTTCCAGCCCAGGAATTTTTATGCCCAGGAATCTATAGGAGGAGTGAGACATATAATCATGGGAGATATGTGTGCAGAAGTTCATAGCATTCATTTTAGTAGCCCTGCACTGGAAACGGTCTGTAGGCTCAGTAGCTGGCTCATGGTTAGACAGTGTGCATTCATGTCATGGAAAACTTGACCCGTTTCGTCCACCTCGTCGTTCACCACTGACGTGCCCCAAGGTGGACGAAGCATGCTGAGTTGAAAGAGTTTGGAGCCGAGGCAGATTTATCAGACAGAAAGCAGATCAGTGTGGTTGTTTGGGGGTGGGAGTGAGAATTAATGACCAATGAGCCTGAAGCAGTTTTGAGGGGTGATGGAAATAAACAGTGAGATTGTGGAAGCACACCATCACTTACTGAAAGTTGATCCTACTTACAAGAAAGTAGATTTTTCTTTTTTGAGAGACAGAGAGAATCAATTTTTATCGAGTTTTTCACATGGCCTTCGTTGCTCAGACACTTAGTTGTGTACATGGGTGCTGGGGTTTGAACCCATGTACTTGCACATGCCGGGCAAGTGCCGTAATTGCTGAGCCACCGCTCCAGCCCAAGAAAGTAGATTTTATGGGATGTAAATTATACCTCAGCAAAGGTTTCGAGGAATCTGACTGGCAAAGTTACACAGGTATTTGTTTAAAAAGTGGTTTAGGTACTCTCTGAGGATTGAAGTACTGGGGATTGAACCCAGGGGCACTCAACCACTCAACCACATCCCCAACCCTTCTTACCAAGCAGCTGAGGCTGGCTTGGAACTTTCATCCTCCTGTCAGACTCCCGAGCTGTGGGAGTCGGGTGTGCGTCTCTGTGCCGGCTGGCGCTCCTTGCTTGATGCTTGATTCACAAGATGGTGTTTTCCGTGTCCAGAACGGAGTGTAGTTACTGCACCTTTTCTTTGGAAACAGTACACCCCTGAGGAGCGCGACCCTGTGCCCTTGAGCATCCACCACATGCCCATCTGTGTCAGCTTTGCCTTCTTCCAGCAAGGGTGAGTTTCACCTGGTCACGGTCTGCAGTTACAAATGGCAGGAACTTTGTTGCTGTGCTCAGCTGTGTCAGGCAAGCGAGTGGACCCTTGTTAAATTAAAGCACCTCATAGCTTTCTAAGGACATCAGTTGGCAGAGGACTTTCTCAGTAGAAGTCACAAAACAATTCTGTAATTATACTTCCCAATGTTTTTTTTTTTTGTGGATACTTCAAAATTGATGAGTTTACCATGGCATAGTAGCATCCTGCCTTTCCTAGAGAAGTGGCTCTCATCTGGGAAAGTGGGCTTAAGAATTACTGTGGACTCTGTAGCTATATTAGTTCCAGCAGCAAATCACAAGGGAGGGTGGGGTTGCAAAAAGAAAAATAAAAATCTAGTTTCTTTGGCTTTCCAGCGATCTATTAAACTCATTGCTGAATCTTTCTGCAACAGAAAATCTGGGACTCTTAGGTGAAAAGTTGAGCCTTAAACCATCAGGAGAGGTATAAATGATATACTTCAAGTTTTGTGCATAAGAACTTTTAGCCATTTGTTATGTAGAATTTTATTACAGGGAAATGGACCAACACTGCCCAACAGAAATACAATGCAAGCCCCAGAAGTAATTGAAAATCTTCTCAAAGTCACATTAAAGAGGTAGAAAGAAACAATTGATTCTTATGTATTTTAACCTCAAATATGCAAAATGTTACCATTTTACTGTGTGTTCAGTATATTAAAAACTATTAATGAAAATATTACATTTTTATTTCCATTAAGTCTTCGAAATGTAGTATTTCGCATACTCAGTTTGGCCTTGTTTCAAGGGCTCGGTGGTCGCTTCTGCCTAGCTAACGTCATTCAGTGGTGCAAAGCAGACCATTAGCAGCATGTAGGACAGGATGTTGGGCAACTCTGAATGAATGGTATCTCAAGTTTTATTAATGAACCGAAAGTCATTTAATTAAAGAACACTACGTTTAGATTATGTATTATTTAAATAAAATCAGTCTGAACGTTGATTTCACTGCAGTAGCTAGCTAGAGAAAGTGTTCTCAACTTGTCCTGTTCAGGAGACTCAGAACCACAGGTTTAGACATCTTCACTGTGTGGCCTTCATTGATGTCATCTTTTCAAAAAAACAAAAAAAACTCGTTACCCTAAAAGTGACAAGCATTTAGCCTCAGATTTGTTCAGGGTTATTTGATATTCATTTCAGAATGTATCTCTTGGTGGATCCCAATGAACGAGAAGAACGGGTAATGGATGGCTTGCTGGTGATTGCCATGAACAAGCATCGAGAGATTTGTACCATCCAGTCCAGTGGTGGGATAATGCTACTGAAAGATCAGGTCGGTGCTGTGACTAATGTGCCTTTGAGGATACATCTTCTTTCTGGAGGGCTTTTCTTGTCTAACCAAAAGCCAATGAGCGTACTTACATTGATTGATCCTAGGATGGATTGGCATCTGGGTACAGTCGTTACTTTCTGTTGACTGTGGCCAAGCCTTTTCTCGGTCCCTAGCTGCTCCTAGGTCTGCTCCCAGTGTACACTAAGTGCTTAGTATTCACCACTGTCTGTTATCCTTGTGGTTGTCATCACTAGTACCACAGCCGTTTTCCAGGTTCCTGTCTCTGTGGGTTACTCATAGGGAAGTACAGACCTGAGCAGAGCTGCGTGTGTGGCCTCTCCGTGGTATGTTAGCCCGTTGTGTAAGAAAGTCTGTTCTCTTTGACAATAGTCCTTCAGATGTTAATACAACTCTTGCATCTTGTCTTAATTTGTTTTAACTATTATTTTCATGTTCAGAAAATAAAGGCTTAAATTACAAAAACAGAAAAATTAATTCTGTCTCTCTCACTGTCCTTTCCTTAAAAAAAAGAAAACTTAATCTCATGGTTGTAGTTTAATTTTTAATTACAGAAAGCCGTTTGGTTTGTTGTCTTTAACAGAACTTACTTTTACAAACAGGTTCTGAGATGCAGTAAAATAGCTGGTGTGAAAGTAGCAGAAATTACAGAGCTAATACAGAAAGCCTTGGAGAATGACCAGAAGGTTCGGTAAGTTTAACTGTTTCAGAACTAAATGGTCATTTTAGTAAATATTTTCTAAGGGCCTTTCTTGTACAAGGGCAACCATTTAATATTCACACTTGGTCTTTCCTTATTTGGTAATCTCAGTTGAATATACTACCAGTATTTTTGAAAGTTGATTAGACTTCATTATGTTTTACTCCAGTTTTTAAACAACTTATATGGAAAACCCACAAGATTTTTCTTTAACAGTGCATATTTTCTTAGGGGGAAGATATCTAGTAACTCAAATTAATGAAAAGAACATAATGTTGATTCCCATCTCTGCTGCTTTCTAGTTTCTACATGTGTGAGGCTGATGCCTACCTGGGAGGGCTGACTTGAGTATCAGAGTACACTCTGAGTACCTAGCACATGCCTGGCACAGTCCCAAAAATGGCAGTTGTGAGAATTTGTTATTTCTCTTGAGAGGCAGAAGTTAGTCAAATAAACTATTCCAATATATCTCACTCTCCCCAAAGGATAAAATACTTTTTCTCTTATCTGTCCTCATCTTCTGCATCCACCCACCCACAACAATAACCCCACACACAGGAAAGAAGGTGGCAAGTTCGGCTTTGCAGAGTCCATAGCTAATCAAAGAATCACAGCATTTAAAATGGAAAAGGCTCCCATCGATACCTCAGATGTAGAGGAGAAAGCAGAGGAGATCATTGCTGAAGCTGAGCCTCCTCCAGAAGTGTATCTTTGCTGTGTGGTTTGTGCAGTAATAAGATTTATAACACTTTCAGCTTTACTAATGCTTCATGTGCATACTGACATTTCTTTCCTGAAATACCGTTAGGCAAAACATTTAAGACAGTAATGCGAGTTTCGTCAGGTTGATGCTGTAACGCCTAGTTTGTTGTTGGTGATTCTGTGAGAACCATTAGGAACTGGGGGTGTGATTCAGTGGGAGAGCACTTGCCTAGCATGTGCAGGGCCCTGGCTTACTGCTCTAACTCTGCCAAAAAATACTTTCTTACAGCATTTTTTTTCCTTTGCAAAACTGTTATTTAATGTCAGGGGCATGGTCATTACTTTGTGCTCTATTATATATTGTTGTAAGTATTCATTTGTTCACTAAATTTACAACTAAAATGTCTCATCTTTTTCTTACCACTAATGGTATCCATAAAATCTTGTCCTAGTTAGGTATTTTTTGATTGTTTGAGCCCTCCATTCTATAGCTGTATTATTTTCCCTGAGGATTTGAGGATCAAACCTTAAAGATGGGACCTTTTTCATCAGTCTGTCAAGTAGCAGTGCTTGTTCTGTTCAGTTTCTTAACTCGTGAAGTATTTCTGAGCCTGTGCTGTGGACTCCTGGAACTGCCCAGATTGGGGAGGGAATAGAAAATACTTGGGGTGCACTTGAAGACTCTGAGAAAGAAGGGGAGGACGAAGGTGGCAGTGATGAAGCTGTCCTCGACGACATGAAGATGGACATAGCAGCAGCAGCCTCGGATATTGGAAGCCAAGGTAGGTGCTGCGGGGGCCACCTGCAGAGTGCGTGTTGTGATAATTGTAGAGATGGGTGGAAAATGGAGGCGCAGCTACACTCGGGTATCTGTCCCTTTTTTGGAGGGGCTAAATATTTTGTGACTTTAAACCTCAACTTCGCAAGGCAAACTGCAACATTATGCCAGTTCTTTTCCCTAAGAATGTAAAGCTCTAGCGACTTTTTAAAAAGTTTTTCATCTGAGCTTTGTTTCTGCGACACTTGGTTGCATATGTGGTGTTGGGGTTTGAACCGAGTCCTTAGCACGCCAAACAAGCAGAACCAGTGAGCCACCACTCCAGCCCCTATAGCAGCATTTTTAATTGTTTTTCTTTTGTATTTATACCTGGGCCAGTTTTAAGGGGATGGGGTTCCTGTTTCTTCACTCAAAAGCCCACCTCACGTCATCCAGTACTAACAAACCGTAGTAAGCAGCACTGTGTCCTCATAGCAGCCACTAGCCCCACGTGGCTACCAAGATTTGAAATTGGTTTGTCTGAGCAAATGAACTTCAATTTTATTTAATTTTAGCTAACATAAAATAGCCATTTTTAAGGAAAAAAAATTCTAGAAATGCCTAGAATACTGTCTGTCCTGTGCGTGCCTTGTATTCTAAATGCTGAGTAACTGAAGACATTATTTTCAAGAGAACCAAATTTTGGCCTGACCCATGTAAAAGCCGCAGTTGCTTTATGTGGTTAAGTTTTGGTGCCTAGATAGAAAACTCCCCATCAAGGGGAACTTACTCAGCTTTGCCGGTGGCGCCTTCTGTTTGGTGTTCTTGCAAATCTTGCTTCAGGTGTTTATTTACTGTACATGCAACGAAGCAAGCTGCTGAACACAGGGACACAGAGCTCCTCCTTAAAGTGCTGCACTGAAGCCAGGGCCACTGCATGCACAGTTGTTTAGCAGCTCCCTTCCTGAAGAGCGTGGTTGCCCGTGCTGCTGTCCTGGCACTTAGACACACCTCTTTTTAGTATTGTTCTGATATGATTGATAACCTCAATTGCTGGACATTCCATTGCTGGTTTGAAGAGTAATGTTTTCAATTAAATAATGAAAGTGAGAGGATGGAGTAGGTAAAGCATGTGAACAGAGAAATTGCAAACTAAAACTATAAAGAATTAACAGATAACCGGCCAGTTGGGAAGAGGGTTGTGTGCGTGTAGAAAATATGTATTCACCATTAATGCTGTGGAAATAGGCAAGAGACATGAAGCAGTTCTCAAAGAAAATACAAATGGCCTGCTAACATTGTTAATGGTCAGCCCTGTAATAATAAAGGAGATAATTTCAAAGAAAAAAATAACAGTACATTTTGGCTGCTAACTGGGCAGTGTGAAACGCTAGCACTGATGAGGGTGAATAGGAAACGTTTCTAATTTACTACTTGGCAGACAGACTCAGGTCTTAAAATGGACAGTGTGCAGCAAACAGCTCAGCTGCTGTCCTGGCCGCAGCTCCATCTTCAGGTTGCTTCTGCAAGACACAGTGCGGATTTGCCCGACCTTCCTACTCTGGCATGTGTTAAGTGCTTTAACTGTGTAGTTAAAGCAAACAAGAATTCTTACAGGAGAGTTTTTCTGAGCTCTCAGAAGGAAAGATGGGAAGACCAAAGCCATCTATCTGAAAGCCTCCACCAGAATAGCTAGGGGATCTCAGTGTGGGCTTGGGAGTTTTAGATTCTGACATGAACTTGTGGACATTTTTTCAAGAGGTACTTACTTACACTGCTTTCTTCACATTTTTTTCAAGATGCCCCTATAGTACTCTCGGACAGTGAAGAAGAAGAGCTGATCATTTTAGAACCAGACAAGAATCCGAAAAAGATAAGGTGATAGATTTGTGATTCATTCGAGTCATGGACTTGGACTCAAAGGCTCTGCCCTCTGGTTTTGTGCTCATCTTATTCTTTTCCCGTAGACACCTGCTTTTCAGTACTGTTCTCTCTCTGGTTTCTTCATTCTGATGTATAAGTTAGGACCTAATTCTGTTAAATGGGATGCCTTTCAAAGTTACTTTACTCTCATAGCTGCCACATTTTATATATCCTACTGGAAAAAATGAGGAAGCCATATATTTTAATGACCCAAAATTCAGCAAGCATATCATTAGTGAGCTTACTTTGCTTTTATTCACAGAACACAGACCGTCAGTGCAAAACAAGAAAAAGCACCAAGCAAAAAGCCAGCAAAAAAAAGAAAAAAGAAGAGAGCTGTTAACTAACATAGTTACGTATTTGTATATATAACTATTAAAGAATATTTATTCTGTGCAAACGACTCTAGGTATTTTTTCTTATTCACAATTGCATTATAAAGCCTGGTTATTATTTCTAATGTTATGTTTTCAAATGAACCTTGTGTAGAAGTTTTTGTCTGTTCATGTGCACAAAAACTTCCCAACCCATTTATAACCTCTATTGAGTTTTCATCATTTCAAAACCTTAAGTTGTAAATAACTGACCTGGGTGAAGTGTAAAAGTTAACGAGGCTGCTGCAGTGTATTTACAGAGCTGAGTCTTAGGGTTCTCAGGTACTGAAAAAGCACACTTATTTATTCCTGGTATGCTTAGTTTATGACCACAGCACAGTGGTCCCGTTGTTTAGGAAATCCATGTCAGGATTGAGGGTATGTTTTCCTAAAACTAATTTTAGAGGAAGGTTCCCGACTCACCTCCATTGTACAATAAATCATAAATCAAGTTAACTTTTCTAAGTGAATCTGGAACAAGTCATATTTAAACCTCCAATTAACTAAGTCAAAGATTTCCAAGTCAATTTATTATTATTATCCTGACAGCTGGCATCATTAATACTGTAACAAAACCACTTAAAATTAGCTAAATATCTAAGATAGATACATGTACAAAAGATATACAAATTAAAACCATTATAAAAGTAATAGATACCATAATTTTGTCCTTTGCCATAAGCATAACGTCTGTATTCAGAAATGATTGTGAAATTAAAACCTAAGATTAAAAACTGTACACGATGGTTTTAAGTGATTTACATCTTAGAAAACAGGCAGTCTTCCACTCTTACACGTTTAGTGTCTCTGGTGGGTTGAGGAGGGAAACTCCATGATACCTACAAGAAAAGAAGTTTTTAGTAAACATTCACGAATGAAGGAGATTGTGGAATGCTACTCCTATCCATCTGGTGGGGTTGATTGACTTTAGAATCACTGAGCCCCCTTCCTCTCCCCTTGCCCCTAGATGCAGAACAGAGCAACCCTCTTCAAACACCATCTGCTGTGAGAATCGTTTGGTTTTGGTGGTTCTGGGGATAGAACCCAGGGCCTGGCTCGTTCTAGGTTAGTGCTGCCCCACTACAGCCTGGCCTGAAAGCCTTCTTAGGGTGTTCAAGTCACGGTCTGGAAACACGTCTGCTGGGCCCTTACTTTGAATGCTTGTACTTCTCCCTTATGGACTGCTGTGCGTGCTGCGGGGCTCTGAGGTAGGTCTGGTGGAGGTCCACAAGACAGGGCTTGAGGCTTTCCAGGGTGTATCCAGTCTTCTGCACGAGTGATTCAGGCTACAGGAGGGAGCAGAGGACCAGAGTGCTGCTTTTAACAGGGCACTCAACACAGCAAGTCAGTAGTTGGCCTTAAGTTACACTGAATTTCAGCACTAATCTTTGCCACCGCCCCCTAGCAAGTCTTTCAGGCCACTACTGCCATCTCTTCTGACTTGATCCATTTTCACTACATTCCCCACCAGCATTAACTACAACCTTCACGTGACCTAAGCTTTCTACCTAACAAGCATGCTATGCAGTAAGAAGATGCCTTAAACAGTACACAGACATCTGAATAGCTTTTCGAGGTTAGACCATCTGGACAAGCACGGGTCCTCAAGGAGAGCCGCGCCACTGATCTGGATGTGCGAAGGCCGTGTCATACGTACCCAGCCGTGGCCTGTGACTGTGTAGAGTGCCAAGTGAAAGGCCGCTGCAGCAATAACTGACGGCAAGTACTTGAGGTAGGGGTCGGCATCTATCAGACTTAGCTCCCCCAAAAACTGGAACGAAAAACACGTCACTACAGAGCTCCGACCATTCCATTCAGACTCCGATCCCACCTTCTAGCCTTTCTCTTACTCCAATCTTTTCCTGTACCTCCCTTCTAATGACTTCTGACTACCATCTCCCAAGACTTCATCCTAGAGCTTGCCCATAGTCTGCTACCCCTGTGTCCACACAACCATTTCCAGCACCCTCACCCTCTGAAAATGAGTGGATGCTCGAACCCCACATAGAGACGTTCTACTGCTCATATATGACCTACAGACATCCTCCTGTATAGTTTAAATCATCTCCAGATGACTGGAAATCCATAATGTGAATGTTACATAGTTATTGCTTAGAGAATAATGGCAAAATAGCTGCTTGTCCAGTATAGGTGCAGCTTATTTTGCCCTGCAAACTTGCAGGCCACGATTGGTTGAATTTGTGAATGTAGAGCCCATGCATATAGAAGGCCCACCCGTGGTAGGCATTTTTCCATATGGCAACATTAATCTGTTCTGGAATACTAAATCTCTTGAACAAAGCTGCAGAATGAAACTCATGCTTACCCCTAATTATTACATAGGAATCTCCCATTAAAATGAAATCCACTTACCATTGCTAAACTTTCAACTTTGCAGTTTGCAGGCTGCTGATGCAGAAAGTATTGGGTAAGAAACTGATTTACTGTTGGTGCAGCCAAGTCAAAAGCAAGGACTTTCAGAACTAGATGCTCCATTCTCAGAACCTGTTTCTTGGTATAGGTATCATCTGTAATGTACACAAACTCTGCTACTTCTGGGGGGTATATTTCTTCAAACTTCCTACAATGAAAAAAGTTTAAATAGTAAGTCCTTCTAGCAGGGAAGCAAGCTTCCCAACTCTGCCATCCCATTTGCAGAGTACGTGGAATGACCCCAAAACCCACTCTTCACCAACTGCACTTCCAGTGATAGTCGACCATCGTTTCTACCAGAGACCTCCAACAAAGACCCAAATCAAAAAGGACTTCTCACATACTTCTCCCAGTGCCACACAGGAACTGCGAGGCAGGAGATTTCCCAGGGTGGGAGTGATACCAGAGCTCACCAAGTAGCTAAAATCTTAGGAAAATAAACTTTTCATTTTTCTAGTTTTAAGCTTATCTTCATGTCTTAGTGGAGAGAAGATACCATTTGTATGCTAGAAAGCACTATTATGGAAGGAACCACACTTCCAAGCCTTGTAATCGAGTCAGTATGGTAGAATGCAGTATTTTCATGTTCCTTCAGAGTATCATGGAATCCAGATCTAGGAAGGTTGGTGTTCTGCATTAGATCTTTCACTCTCCCTGACTCTGCCCTGTGGAGCATCCTAAAATGTTACATAAGTCACAATTTCTTCCCTGCAGGAAAAGGAGATGGGTTTGACTAGAAGCCAAACGGACTTACGAGGCCAGCAGCATGGCGGCAGTACCCACAAGCTGAAGCTTCCCTCTCAGCACAGACATGGATGAGAGGAACCTGTCGATGTAGTTCACAGCCAAATGCAGGGTCTCATTCTGTAGTTTATATTCCTCTCCCACTTCAACCAGCCAGTCCACGAGGATAGCACGCATACTGTTAGTGATGTCTGGCTGCTTCTTCATGTAACCTACTCTAGGCTTACATTTAACCTGTTGAGAAAAGGTCAGCACTGCTAAGGCTGCAATTAGGTCATTGCACCATGAATGAAGACGCTACATGCTCTTAACTTAGGTATAGCATTAGAGTGACTGGTAATCTGAGGACGTGACATCATCCTCTCAACTTCACCCTGCCACACTAGTGAACACTCAGCACCTTACCTCCATTTCCCTAAGGTATGTGTGAATGTCCTCGTGGTAATCTGGAACTTCATTAACACTCATTGGCTTTTCATCTTCTAATACAATGGACATGTCCATAGTGTGCGGCGACTCTGTGAGAAAGACACGAGTAAATTGTTTCTATGTGATTTAGTAGCTAAAAATGACTATCCATACAAGGAATCTATACTACTAAACCATTATTTAATTTAATTTAATTGAAAAGGACTTCTCATGGCAAAGTACATGGAATATTTTACTATCTGTTCACACAGCTGTAATGAGACAGAAATATTGATAGGTCGCTAATAGGAGATAGAGTATGAAAGTATTACTGATCTTTCATGAGATGGGAGCAGATGGCATGTGGTTCTATCACGACAGCACTTAACATCCAAGTTGAGATAATACCTAAGGTTTGCTCTAAGAGAATGCACAATTAGGCATTCTCATAAAGCACACTTAGGCAATAGTTAGAATCAGTTAAATGGTTTCTAATAACAAGTGCTAGTGAAGACATTAGGTTTCTTATGGGCAGTTCAAACAGAGGAACACTACAATCCATAAGTGACTCAGTTTTTGCAATTTATCTTTTGAGGCAAAGAATATCCATTATTCTTTTCACTTCAAAGATCACCTTGAGGTTAAAAAACTGGTTGCAAATTTTTAATAAAAACAAACTATTTCCTAAGGAACTTTTTGCCCCATCCTCTGGCCCATCCACAGAACTACAATGAACTGACTTCAGTTGGTGACTTGCAGCTCTGTGGGGAAACAGCAGCCCAGACCAAGCAGAGCTGTGTACAGCAGCTCCTGTGTGCGTGGCTCAGGGCAACGGCCTTGGTCCAGCCAATGACTTGCAGGACAGTGCCACTTCCTCATATCAGATGACCACTCCAACTTGTTTAAAGAAAGAGGTTTTAGACGTCCCAATACTTAAGACTGCGTCATCAAACAATACAGAAGTGAGGCTTATAAATACAACTGGAATCCATTCCCCCAGCCAAGCAAAATTTATGGGGTCAGATTAAAATACGAATTTAAGATCTAATTAAGCTGATGTACCAATTAATTTGGTAGTATCCTCAAAGGAGCACTAGGCTGTGGGTCCTTTTGAAGGTCAGTAGGTCAAGTATTAGTGGGTAAGATCTGAGGTAAATCACATCTTCTATACAATCTATTCTAGTAAACTGTAATGCACTGTATCATAATGGACAGGTAAGACAGTGCCTTAAAATGCAAAATATCATTAATCCCATCAGTTAACCTTAATTTGATATGTTCTCTAAAACTTACCAAAACTACCATCCATTGGATAATCCAGAGGCACCAGAGGTTTTCTGGGTCCAGGTAAAGTGGCAGCCGTGTTGAAAGCCAGGACATCCTGGCACTCTGTTTTTTTAGATTCAGCTGGCCTCTTCTGAGTCTCTTCAGCTTCGTCCACGTGGATGGTGAATGCCGGCTGTTTGCTGTTTGCTTTCCAGGGAGGAAGCGCAGTGACACGCTCATCATTTATGGGAAGATCCTTCAGCGGTGCAACCTACAGGGAAACAACAGGCTTCAAGCTTGTTAAGTGGAATTTTGCCTTCTCTCCCTTATGGACCTCCATCTTTGATTAACTACCAAATACTCTCTTCAGGAAACTAACTTTCTGAGGCAAATAGTAAAGGACTGAATGGAAGTTCCAACGAGTCCCAGACATTCCTACAAAGACTAAATAATCAGGACTAAGAGGAGTTATAAACTAACCAAGGCTTCAGGAAGGAGGGAGTATCAGGCCAACCGGTAAGTTGAGGAAAAGATAAACTACTGATTCACCACTTTCACCCCAGGGTGGAGCAACAGAGCAAATTCGGCTAAAATGGCGGAACTGACCAAAAACAAAGTATTTTTCAGACCCTTTCCTAAAACTGAGGTGATAACTTTAAGCAGACGTGGGGGAGGGGGACCGGGTCCTACGCAGTGCCCGGAGTTTGAAAGCGAGGAGAAAGGCGCGGTGCCGGGCACAGGCGACACTCACGTTGCAGGGCTCGGTTTGATCCCATTATCTACAGAAAGAAGCGTAAGCCGTGTCGGTAGGGGTTGTGCTGCTAGAAATACTGGAAGCAGCTACGACAGTTGCAACCTACACACCAGAAAATCTGGGACCGAGTGGACTCCAGACCCGAGCCCCACTACCGGGCTCAGAGGGGGCTTTCGGGCCGCTCTCCTCCGCCCCAGTCCCGCCCAGCCGCCCTCCCCGCAGACACCGCGCGTCCTTTACCCGTCGCGTCTTGGGCCTCTGCTGCGGCGCGGGACACCGCGGGTTGGCGGCCTTCAGCACAGCCAGAGGGGCCTGGGTCCGCGGCTGCGGGGCGGGCGCCTTCTCCGGGTTGATGTTCTCCTGGTCCTCCTGGAGCCCCGTCTGCTGCAGCGGAGGCAGTGCCGAGCCCGCCTCGCGGGCCGCAGGTCGCGGCGCGGAGTTGCCCAACATCGCGGTTCCCGGGGGCGCGCGGCGGATCAGCCCGCGCGCCAAGCAGCGTGCGCTCGCCCGCCCGCGGGGGACGCTCCAGCAGTGGCCACTCGCCGCGGCCCAGCCAGCCTGGCCGCCGCGCGCTCACCGGCTTGGGCCCGCGCGGGACGCAGGAGGCCGCCAAGGGTGGGACTGGCGCTGCCGGGCGCGGAGAAGAGGACGCCCGAGACGCAGCCCGCAGCCCGCCTTGCGGCGGCTGTTCCTGCAGTTCAAGTATCCCGCGACTATTGAAATGGACCAATGAGAGCGCCGCTCGTGACGTCACCAGAGCGACCGGCGCGGCGAGAGCGGGGCCTTCGGGCGGGGCCGAGGCCCGGGCCTCTCTGGGAGAAGGGCGAGGGGCGTGGCCGCGCCCGGAAGAAGGAGGCAGAGAGGAGGGGAGCCGGGCGGGGCCGCGCAGGTAG